>JAQGBH010002815.1:0-22430 GCA_034698265.1 Sminthurinus aureus
GCAAAACCACAGTTTTAAATGCATCAGGGAGCGGTCAAAATATCCAAAGGATTTTGTGTTTTTTACACTCACTTGTTGTGCAGTAGAGTAGAAAAACTAATTCTGGTGTGGTTTTAGCCTTAGAGAGAGAAAGCGAAAACTACATTACTCACTATTCACTATACATGATTTCATATTTCATAAAAATTTCAAGGTTGCATATTTGATATTACACAGTAAAGAAAAAATCTGGCTAAAAAACTCAAAACTCAAAACTGGAAAATGTCATCGCTCTATCTTTTGTCTTGTGTTAACTTATAACTTATGCAACTTTCAGGCACTACCGCTACGAGCAGAAACTGGCGTGCTTATTGTGGAAAATAGACATGAGAGAAGTTGTCATCATCCCTTCTTCCTTTTCTCATGGTGGTCCGCCATTAATGGAAGGAACAAAGAGCACTGTGAGTTAAAAGTTATAATATTATGTAAAGTGTAAAGTGTAAAGATGTTTGGTGGATGTTGATTGTTGATGTTGAAGGAATTTAAATAAATGGAGTTTTTGAACTTCAGCCTCTCTGCAATAATATAATATATAATATATAATGATAAATGATAATAATACTTTCACCAGGTTGCACTTTGTCGTCAATTATTGGGAACAGCTGTAGATACGGATGCACCATTAGAACTCGCCTGCAAAAAAGCATATACTAAAATTGGTTTCCATAAAGGTAAGCATTTTCTCGCGAACCGTGAAAGAACAACGGAAAAGATACATTAAACTTGTAGATGCAAAAGCAAGCTAGAAAGAAATTCAGATGACTACATTTTTTATCCCTCTCATTTTCATTTTGTAACAGGAATGGTTGTAGCTATTAAACCGATTTACAAGCGGTCCATTGACCTCACTCGGAACATTCGCAAGGAGCTGAAGCAGGTATGAGGAACTTTTTCTCTTTTTTTTACTTTTTACCCCCGACTCTTGACAATGAACATATTAAACGTACACGTGCTACATGGAGCATCCTGTGATCTGTGATTTTTTCAAAGCTCAAAGTTCAAAACTCAAAACATTTATTGTTTATTGTCATTTGATTAAAGCACGCAAAAATGTAACAAAATTAAAGTCGTGATAAAACTAATGGATGTACTGGATAATTGTGAATTGTATGTAGATTCGGGAATTTCGGCATGAGAACATAATTCCCTTTATTGGGGCTTCTGTGGAGCATGGGAATATTTGCATTTTGACGGCCTACTCAGCTCGTGGTAGCCTCGAGGATGTACTTCAAAATGAAGATCTACACCTAGACAATATGTTTTTGGCCTCATTGGTTGCAGACTTGATCAAAGTAAGTAAAAACCTTCAATCTTTAATACGAGATCTTTAGGCAAAAATCCCTCCGCGTTTATCTGCTTTACATTTCCAGTTCTTTCGACCTACGATTTACGCTCTGATGTACACTTTGAGCTTTTTATTCTATATCAGACATGTAATTGCTACGCTATGCGATATCCGATATACATATAGCATATAGCCAATAAATTTACCAGTTCATTAAAATTATTTACGTCCGTAAACAAGCATCGCAGACAGCAAACAGTAAACAGTAATTTGATCCCAATGAATATTTGTAGACTTTGCATGTCTAAAAAACTGAGCTTTAGGCATGGTGAAATAATTAGTCGAGTAAAATCAGATGCGTAATTTTAAATAAAATCGTTTACAGGAAGTAAAATAATACTCACGTAAGAATGTTCAGCTTTTTCTAAATACTTTGGGTATGAAAATCGACTAAGGTCTAACAATATCCAATACATTGTGACATAAACATATATTTATAAACGTAAACGAATGGCGCAAGCTGATCCCTGATTTTTTTAAATAGAAAAGGCGACACGATATTATATAATATACTTTATGGATACTGAATACTGACTAAAAAACAACATGATCTTTTCAAAACGTACATCTCCGGAAATTGACTTGTCAATTTTCAATCTTCAGTGTTCCAGAAAAAATTCTAGGAAAATAGAAAAAAATGAACAAAAACTTACACTTTGATTGTTTACTGTTTTGTTTACGAAATAAAAAAGTTTCAAAGTTCAGTGATCTACAATCTAGATTCTAGATTCTAGAATGTGCATTGTACATACTTTAGTGAAGATTGATGAAAATTTCATGTAAACAACTTGAATGTGAGAGTGAGCTAGAGCTGTTTTATTTGGTCTCGTGATTACATTGTAATCATTACAATAATAGTTTCTCTCAGACATTTATACTTTCACTCACTTGGGATTTGAAAAGACAGCAAGCCGCTTGAAACTTCAAAGACTACAGTTACACTTTTATTATTTCTTTTCTCCGGTCAGTGTTCCAAACTCAAAACATTGAAGAATCATTTGAATGTAAATTGCTGTTTCATAGTAAAAAATACAAAAAACAAGTCTCATTGCAAACTTGAAATTAAAAACTATTCATTTCCTGCACAAGTGAAAAGCAAAGAAACGAGTGTATTCAATTTGCTACTTGTACATTGTGCATTTGGGACTAATACAAAATACAAATGCAGTTTTTACTTAATTGCAACATTATACAGATGAGACAATTATTTAGCTTCTCAGCTTTGGTTCAAAATTCAAAAGACTCAAGACTCAAAACTATTTTGCGTTCAAAAAAAATCTCAAGCTTGTAATTGGTACACTTGCTAATTAGAATGCAAATTGGTGCAAGCTTTAATACGAGACTGGGGAAAACCATTTTTACGTAGAAAATGGAAATGATTTTTTTGTCGCAAAAGTGTCTTAATATTTTTGTTGTTGTCTCTGTTTTCTATTCTATTTGTCTGTAATTACAGGGCATGATTTACCTACACGACAGTGAAATAATTTCACATGGGAATTTAAAATCATCAAATTGTCTCGTGGATTCTCGATGGGTACTCCAAATTGCGGATTTTGGACTTCATGAATTCAAAGGTAGTTTTTTGTTTTTTCCTTTCATAATATTAAAACTATTCCTCTGTTTTAAGAAATAAAGAGGACTGTGTACTATAACTTTTGTCATTTGTGTTTCTTTCAGCTGGACAAGAGATACGCGGAGATTTGGAAAGAGAACAACGAAAATTATTATGGAGAGCACCGGAGCTATTAAGAGCCGGTCCAAATGCACAAGCTCGAGGAACACAAAAAGGTGATGTTTACAGTTTCGGGATTGTCCTGTATGAAATGATTGGCAGACTTGGACCATGGGGAAAAACACAGTTGTCAACATCTGAAATTATTGAAAGAGTTGCCCATCCAGAATTTAATGGTGGTCAATGTCTTCGACCTGCAACTTTACATTTAGACTGTGGTGAAACAATATTGAAATGTCTGAAGAGTAAGTCATAAAAGTTGGAGTTATTTTCCTATTTTCAATTTTCAACTGTAGTTTTCTTTCATTTTTAATTGTTATTGTCATTTTCAAAGTATATTATATTCAATGTTTAATGATTATTTTAATAATTTTAAAGGTTGCTGGGAGGAAGAGCCAGGTATAAAATGATTTGAACTTTTTACTCACCTTACTTTTTGACTTGACATTTTACTTTTTTTACAACTTTTTGAACTTTTAATATAATTATTAATTATGATAATAATAATGTTTCTTGCAGAGGCGCGGCCTGACTTCAGATTCATTCGAGTTCGTCTGAAGGAAATGCAGGCAGGCTTGTAAGTTAAAAATCCTTATTTACAGATTTTTATTGTTTTCATACTTACATTTGTATTTTTTTCTGTAAATATATTATTGACTCTGGACTTTTTATCATGAATCATGAATCCGTATGTATTTCTCAAAATCTAAATTCTAGGAAGCCAAATATATTTGACAATATGTTGTCCATTATGGAGAAATACGCATGTAATCTCGAAGATTTGGTTCAAGAAAGAACCAATCAGTTGATGGAAGAAAAGAAGAAAACTGATGCTTTACTTCATCGAATGCTTCCCAAGTAATTCATTCATTTAATTTTACCCGTATTCTGAATTTTGTCTTTCTGATTATTTTACTTATAAATAAAGCATGCTCTGCACTCGTACACGTATTTTATTTACTTGTGTATCTTATTTGCCTCTTATTTAGATCTGTAGCCGAAAGTCTGAAGGAAAAACAAACAGAAAGGTAACAACATTTAAAATACCGTGAAAACTTACATTGTTTGACAAATTTGTCCTGACTCGTTATATGTTAGGTATTCGAGGAGCCAAATAATATGACTAATATCAAAATGACTATCTTATTTTTCAGTACTCAAGTCATTGCAGAAAGCTTTGATTCCGTTACAATTTATTTCAGGTAAAAAAAATGGTAGATATTTTACTTGTTTGTAACAAAGCCTTCTTCAATATAATTATTATTGTTTTCTTTTTAATTCACAGTGATATTGTAGGATTTACTGCCCTTTCAGCACTTTCTACTCCAATGCAGGTTAAAAAATCTCATCATGATTTATACAATCATTTTGTTCTTGAATTATAGATGACAAAGACACGTGTTCAAATATAATATTATGTGTTCTTTTTTTAGGTGGTTGAACTGCTAAATGATTTATACACGTATTTCGATAGTATAATCTCCAACTATGATGTTTATAAAGGTAACAAGAACTATTATTGAATTTGCTAAATTTCTTTGAAAAAGTAAACTATCACGTTTTTCGTGATTTTAAACGTGATTCAATTTTTTAAACTTTTTTCTTGTACAGTGGAGACAATAGGAGACGCGTACATGGTGGTAAGTTATCAGTTTTTTTCTTTTATTTACGTTGCTGGACGTATGAATTAAAATCCTACTACAAGCTAAGAGTTGATAATAAAAATACTATGGTCATTTGATTATTCTCACAACAGGTTAGCGGCCTTCCTCTGAGAAATGGAGATCAGCATGCGGGGGAAATTGCTTCCATGGCTCTTGATCTTCTGGATAAAATCCAAAATTTTGAGATCCGTCATAGACCAAACGAAAGGTACAAAATTCAAACAAATAATGCTCTTTTGGATTCTGAAAGATTTTTGAGATTTTTAATAATTATTATACACATTATGCAATGTTTATGTATCATGTATTTTTGTTCTTTCTCAACTTTCAGGCTGAAGTTACGAATCGGTATTCACTCGGGTCCAGTAGTTGCTGGAGTCGTTGGATTAAAAATGCCACGATATTGTTTATTCGGAGGTGTGTTTCTTTATTTCATCTTGTCAACTGTCTTTACATTCTATAGTGTATAATGTCTAATGAATGAACTAAATGGTTTTAAATTTAAATTTTCTCAGACACTGTGAACACTGCGTCTCGAATGGAGTCCAGTGGCGAGGCATTACGAATCCATGTTTCTGGTGTTACCAAAAACCTACTCGAGATCCTCGGCGGTTATCATGTGGTAAACTTCTAATCTCTATCTACATTCTACATTCAACTTTTGATATTCACGGTGAAAATTTTCTTCGAAATACTCTAGTTTTAAATTGAATTAACTGTGGATACCATTTTTGCTGGTTTTGTTATAGGCTGAACGCGGAGTTATTCCAATAAAAGTAAACATTAAAAATAAGCTATTTTATTTACACAACGACAATGATTTAATTGCTCATGTGTTTTTATACTAAAATTTTGTCCTGTATTAAACTAAAATTGCTTGATTTGAAAATCTTTGAAAAAAGGGGAAAGGTGAAATGCTCACATACTGGTTGACTGGAGAAGATCCACGGCCCAGTAGAAACTTTAACATACCACTCAACGTCCCCCCTCCAAATTATCAACTAAATGATTTAGGAAGTTCTGTGACCAATAATAATTGTAATGGCGTCTGCAATTTGGCGAATTCTGGTAATTCTATGCTCTTTATTTTGGATTCTTACTTGTAATTATTTTTATTACCATTATTCATTATTCATGAATGCTCAAAGCTCAAAGAAAAATATTCAGTGATATGAAATGAGTTTTGAAATATTTTTGACACTTTTGTAGATAAAGGAAACAAAAGTCTGTCCCCTAACTTGAGTCCAAATATTGGTTGTTGTAATAATGTGGAAAATAATATAAATGTTGTGGAGAATTTGAACCCTAATGTGTACAAACCAACGACGTGGTTACTTGCCGACTGTAATAATCAATCAAAATTGGTAAGGCCTTTTGTAAATATTAAATATATTTATACTAATACTAATGCATGTCGAGTATGCTATTTTCATATAATTATTGCTAATTTCTTGGTTAATATCCTTGAAATAATTTGACATTTTTTTCAGGGTCAAAATAACAAGTCTGCTAGATATGTTAGTTGTTCCAATATCCTACAAGAGTGCAAACAAAGTATAATTAAAGAACTAAAGAGGAATGGAAGTCAATGTACTACTACTGTTTGTAATACACAAAATAGATTTAGATCCGCTCCAATAATTACTTTTATCGAATCTGCCACAACCGGAAATACCACAACCAGTCCACATTTTCATCTAGAAGAACCTCGTTTTGTTTAAGGAAGAGGATGAAATATGAAATTTACTGAAAATCAAAAATTACAAACACTTGCCACTTAAATGTAAAACATAGGATATAATATTATATGATACGACCACGCATTTACAATTTACACTTGACACAAAACCGGTGACCTGTCTTTGTCTTAAAATATCTCCTTCATTTTTATTTTTCAAGGATAAATAATAGAGTCGTTACATGTATAAAAAATTGTACCTATTTATGTATAATGTACCATGTAGATATAAATATTCTATACGAACATACTATACGAAATTTTTACAATAATTATTATGTTATTAATTTGTTCAATCAGTATTATTGAATTTTTTGATCTCAAAAGTGTCACTTACTCAAGTACACAGCAAGCATAAAACATAAAAAAGTGAACTATGATTACAATTATTGTGATGTTGATACATTTTTTATGTGTAGAAAATTCTCAATGTACTTTAATATATATCGTAATATACTTTTAAATCTATATAGTAGTCCAAAAATGGATACTTATTCTCGATTTACTACAAATTATAATTGTTACTATTTTTCTTCAGTGTATTGGTTTTTAATTGTTACTCACAATCCGCTTACAGTTTACATTTTAGAGTTTAACGACTGTATTTTGTATGTAGTATCTAGATATTTTCGATCGTGGACTACATTTTTATCAGTTTTTCTATAAAAAAAGTGAGAAAACTACTAAATAACACACTGCTGAATCAACAACAGTGTTTAAAAATACAATATCTTATGTACTTAAACTTGTGGTTTATACCAAGGATCATGTATTATTAGAAATTAGAAATGACCTTTATTATAGTATTGTACAAAATGGAGAGTCTTAAGTTTGTTAAATACTGTACCTGGATCTATCTCGTAACTGTGTTATATCTATAAATTGTACCTCTTTATTATGTATTGACTAATTATAATGTACCTAAATACCTATTTGAGTATAGCGTCATTGGATATTAGAACTAGGAGTAAAAATAAATATTCTGTTTGCTATATTTACTACGTACATACATGGCTATATATATTAATTATGAAAAATTCTGTAGAAAGTACATACATAGAACCGTCGACTTTCTAAATCTAATATGATTGTAATTTATAATGATGATATTTCTCTACATATGTATACGTAATACGCACTAAAGCGTGTACCTATCTATAATCTATATTTATGTATACATCTATCTATATCCTACATCTGAATATTGAATATTGAATTAGGAATAACCTCAAATTTTGTGAAATTATTTCTTACGTACACATAAAAAAATGAGAATAATTACGTAAATTATTATACGAATCAAAATTACACATTTGAATAAACAAAACTATATGTATAAAATGAAAACTCATGATAATTTTGTTGTAAGTTGTAAGTATTCATTTGCATGTATTGTACACTGTACACAAAGTTTTTTATACATGTCTCATGTGTCTCATGTCTACTTAGCTCAAAATGTCCTCTATCACGGAACACGGCACATATGAAACACGAAGCTCACTTCAATTATTGAAGTTAAACGATGTAATATTTTAGTCTCTCCTAAAAGCTAGTGCTCAGAAATATAAATTTTAAATATTTGTGAATTAGAAATTAGTCCTAGATGAATATATATTCAATACATGTACAATGATATAATATGCTTGTACATTGTACATGAGTTTCAACTTCCGAGCAGACAAAAAATTAAGTTTTTCAGTTAATTAGTCGGTTTCATTTGATACTTTTTTTGACTACCCCCAAAGCGGTTGAAAATACAGAAAAATCTTCGAAGTTTGTAGCCAATCTCCGAGTCTTTCTTCGTCGGTTTAACGAACAGCAAGGCAATCCAACCAATTAGAATAACACCTGAAAATGTTAATAATAATTTCAAAACTTGGAGAGTTGCATAGGTAATGCACAATACATTCTTGATTCTTGAACGAGTAAATATATAGAATTAAGAAAATTGTATAAAAATACCTAAAATCCACCATGAGTTAACATTGTACGGGTACGGATCTTTGGATGGAACTCCAGATGCAACAATAGCGTCGAAAATGGCAGTATAAATGAGTCCACCACCAACTCCTGCTATTGACCAAGCTGTGAGAATTATTCCATGACAAGAACTCACATTTTGTGGTCCAAATTTATCCGTGATGAAGGCAGGTATCACGCCGAAACCTAAAAAAACCCAACGCCTTGTTGATTACCCAAGATTTCAAATCTAAATTATGTATATAATTAGTACTGAATTGTACCTAAAATGTAGATGGGATAATGAAAAAATCATGGGGAATATTGACTAATGTGAAATTCGAGTTTTAGGTATACATAGTACATTTCCAAGACGAAAAGATGTTTGAATACTGTTATATATTACCCGCCCCGTAGCACGCAGTTAAAATCCAAATTGTCATTAAGAATGCCCAATACGTTTGACTATCAGTAATTGTTGAAAAGACGGCGACAATGATGAGTTGTAAGGTCAGCATCTAAATAAATTCAAATAATTTAAAACTTCAGCTCTGTGCTTAAGAAAGCTCCAGCAGAAAAAGATTAGAAACTAGAATCAAAAGTGAATAACTTACAACTGCATAGCATGATTTCCTCCCAATGTAGTCCGAAACGATGGAGAATGCCAATCTACCCCCAAGATTGAACCCACCATTGATAGATACGATTGTTGCTGCTTCTTCTGCACTTCTACCAAAAATGTCAGTGACCATATTTGAAAGTCTGGACACGACGACCAGCCCAAATATTGCATTGGATAAAAACATCAAGTACATAAGTCGGAAATCCTTTGAAGTAATACACTCAATCAAAGTGAGATCTTTCTCTTCATTTCTGATGGATAACACCGTCTCGTTCTGATTGGAGGGGTATGGAATACTATTAATACTATTGTTTTTCTCGTCATCACTGTCACAATCATTATCACTGACCACAGTATAATTTGGCGGAGGGGTACGAAGAACTAGAGCGGATAAGCTCATGCACACAAAGTAACAGGAACCAAGAATCACGAATGTCAAAGGTAAACCAAACACGTTTATTGATGGGATTATAGCCTAAACAGAATTTTCAATAGACAGAATATTTTACATTTTACACTGATTCTTCATTATAGATTTATAAAATTAGAAATTAGAAAAAAAACATGGACTAAAGCAATACAATTGAAACATTTTGCCTTTTACCTTTCCGATTGCGATGGATCCAGCTCCAAAGCTTTTTGATACAAAATGAAATTAATTAGTTTCAACTTCATAAAATAATATGATACGATATGCATAATATATCATACACAGATGTACATAATATGGAATAAAATAGAAAACATAATAATATTCATTTACCCGCAAACAGCACAACCTCCAGCCAGTCCTCTTTTGTCAGGAAACCATTGTTGAAGAGCTGAAATTTTTATTTTTAAGTCAAAGACACAAATAATCGTCACATTTTAATCCTCCACATTTATTTACCCTAATTTCACACACATTTATACAAGTTCAAATATTTATGTACAGAGAGATTCTAGATTGTACCTACCTGAAATTGGAGAAATATAACTTAATCCCAATCCCAGTCCACAAACAACACCATAACCGAGAAAAACTAGCCACATTTGCTGAAGATATAAGGCCAAGGCTGTGATGAGATTTCCAATAAAAAACAAACTTGTCCCTAAAATAACAAAAATTTAAAATTTAGCACATTGATTTATTTTTCATCACTTGTAAAACAAAAACATGGACGATTTCAAAAAAACACGGGTTAAAATTTTACCCAAAAGAGCTGAACGACATGGTCCAAGAATAGAAACTTTTGGTCCTAAGAGAGAAGCTGAGACTCCAAAGAAAGCCACACAAATGTAGAAGGTAATGGGTGCAGTATTTGTATTTTTTCCATAAATTAGCATATCAATCGGTTTATTAAACACACTCCATGCATACATGGTCCCACAGCAAAATTGTATTAGAACAGCAGCCGGCATGGAATACCAACGATTAAATTTAACTTTCGGTACAAGCCATTTTTCTCGTTCGATCTGCTCCTCGCTTTTTTCTGGTTTTTTCACACTATAGTGATTTTGTATAATCCTGAGGAAAATATTTGATGATGATGAGTTCCTTTCGTCAGTTTCGTCATCTTCTACAAGAGATTTAAATTATAGATCAAAATTCTTCATTATTCATACATCTCCAGCTCACAGTTTACACACGGTGTTTTATTTAAGCTACATTTTAAAATTATAAATAAAAACAACATTGTTTTTCTTACCATTTTGACTCCTTTTGACTCCAGACATTGTGAAAAGAAGTTATATTGTCACTTTTATTTTTATTATTTTTTAGTATGAATAAAAATATTATTGCAGTTCCGGTCAAACCATTGATTTATTTTTTATTTTGGTAAATTATAATTTACACAAGTAATTGATAAATGATAAAAAAAACAGACGCACAATTCACTACAAAATATACATGAGACGCTATACAATACACCGTGCACACTGCATGTAGCGTGTAGTAGCTGTTTTCCTCAAGCTACAAAATACACTATACAAAACCAGAAGGCGGATAAATACTAAATAACTAAATACAAATAATCTGCAATAACCTGCACACACAAACAAATGTTAGACAAGATGCTAAATGTTACAAAGAATAATGAATGGCAGCAATGTCTAATTTGTTTTTTTTTGCAACTATCAAACCTCAAGTTGAAGGTAAAAATTGTCGTTGGAAGGACATTTGAAAAACACACTGTTCAAAAGTTTGCATATTACAACCAACTATTAAGTATTCTTGTTGCACGCTATTGTACAGATACAGATACAAATATTCGAGTTGTTTCTTGATATACTGCTGATATACTACGAGTATTTTTCGCAGGTAACAATCACTGAAATAAAGGAGATTAGACGCATCCACAATTCACAATTCACAATACACTTTCGACTCTTCTGTTTTCTGTTGACTTGAATTTCGATCACGAAAGTTTTTCAGCTGTTTATTTTCATATATGCATTAATATTACATACATTCATATGTATGCATCACTTTGTCTCCTTTTCTCTGTGTACTGTGTAGACTATCTTCTGTTGGCCATGACTTCTAAAGGCTAAAGGCTTACAGCTTACAGCATTATTGTGCCTACATTAGACTAAGTATTTCTACTACCAATGTCACTGTGTTACACTGTATTATGTATACTGTGTTACACAACTAGACGACATAAATATCCTACGAAAACGGATGTAAATAGCAAAAATTACAACTTGTAACCAATAACTAAAATCTAAAATGTTTCAATTTTCAATGTGCCAATCAGCATTAGACATTCAGTGTTTAAACGTTGAAACATTGTACATATCGTTCTTATTATTATTAGCAAGTAAGTATAAAGTATGAATTCCATTCAAATTTCATATTCTGATTATTTATATATTCTTGTGCACAATCCCTGTCACTATCTTCACTGCAATCAGCTTGTGTAATAGTGTAATACTTGTATTTTATGTTGCACTACATAAAACACGTACAAAGGCTGTATACTGTGTTGTGTTGTGATGATGTATTTAGTATATATTTTACTGCATCTAATTTTATGGTTTCATTACCATTTTAAAAGAAATTTACATAATATCATAACATATTCTTTCATATCTTCTTCATCGTACATTTATGCCAAGTACTATTTACTATTTACCTACATTTCACAGTTATGACAGGCAAACAAGTAGCATTTTTTGCTATATATCACAATCTATAATCAATAATGTATTATAATACATATGGTTTATTTGCTACCGCATTTTGTTTCGGAAACGAGAGAGTTTATTGAGTATCGAGTATTGCGTAAACGAGAGTAGATTGAAATTCACAAGTAACCCAGTTTGTGATGAGTGTAAACTGAAAAATTCAGCAAATATAAGAATTGTTTTGCACTATGCACTGTACGCTTTTAATTACAACGTATATGAATCTATGAATCCATATGCTGACGTTTGTTTCACTACAGTAATTAACGATTAATGATTTATGGACGTATCCTTGTATCTTGTATTTGTATTTTCTGGTTAATGAACAATGCTTGACATAAATCACATGCCACGCTTAGGATTTTTTCATCAGCTCGTTTTTCGTCACGGTGATTTATCTACAGATAAATTTACATGTAATTTATACATGACATGCCGATGTGTATTTTGTGGTAGTCAATAGTCAATCGAGTTCACGTCAAGCCTGTTTCTAGAATAAGTATCACGCACTTGTAAAGAAGTAGTAAATAATATAGACAAATTTTATATGGAAAATCAACGGTTTACTTGTTTCTTGTTTGTATGTTGTTAAAATACAGTTCACATTTAATATTTAATCCGAGATCCGAGATCGGAAAATTACGGAAAATTAAAGGATCAATCTAGATTCTAGAATCTATAATCTAGAAAAAAGAAAACAAGTGACTACTGAAAACCCAGAGTTTTCCGTTCTGTTGGATGCTGGATGCTGGACACGTGCTGTTCACGCATTTAAATGTATGTTCTAGTATTGTCACAATCTTCTGCAATCTTTTCAAACTTTTACTATAATTTACCATGCACAATGTACAGTGAGAGAGCAATAAGAAAACGAGTTATATGCATTTTTACCAAGTCATAGTATTTTATGTGTGAATGACTGTAGTTTCAGCATTTAACATAGTAAAAGTAGATAAGCTTAACGTATAGTTGGTTTTTGGACGACTTTTAATAAATTTTGGCTTCGATTCATCCTTAATACTCGAATATAATATGTATAAAACTTTGCCTCTGTCAGGTTTTCTATTAACTTCTTACTTCTTACTACCTGACTATAACTATAACTGAAACTATGGTACATATAATATACTGATACATTATGAAATAGAGGAAAGGTCTTTGAAACCTTTCGTTGAATAACCTACGTTATTCTAGTTGGAATTGTTCCCATGAAATGAAAAAGGATTTTATGTAGAACGTCAAACATATAACATACAGAAATACATGTTATGTTCACAAATACTTTTTTGAAAACGAACGCTGGTTTGTGTTAGGCCTAGCCGGTTGAAAATACGAGTGCTTAAATATAGCTCTTCACACTAACACAATTTGATACATGCGGTGTTATGCCTTGTACATTTGTAGGATTTGTAGATAGCGACTCTACATGTCCTTTATGAACTTTTTGAAGATGGCATGTAATGGAAAATGGAAATCAACATGTATGAACTCTTTAAAATAGGTGAATTTCATTTGATTTCTTGTAGTTTTGAGGTTTGAGAAAAGGTGCATATATATGAAATCCCGGATTCTGTGGTTCATGAATAGATAAAAAAGAGTTTGAAAGAATCATCTTCAGTTGTAATACGTAATTCAATTGAATCATACTTTCTTTTAACTTTATTTGTATTTTGGTTGTTTTTGTCATTCCATTCTTTATATATACATACAGAAAAATGTATATATTTTGTTTAAGTTCAAAGTATTTTTTATTTTCTACCCTTTTTTTGTTTTTCATTTTTCATCAAGTAGCAAGTTATTTTTTCATGTCCTTTGTTTTCATACAATATTTTTTGAGTTGACATTTGACATTGACATTATTTATCATTTGAAATTTGAAATAGACAAATAAATAGTTTGTTTTGTGATTTGACAAAATATTTGATATTTGATAGTGTACATCATTACTAATGGATAATTATTACTCAAGGAGAAATAGTTATCGTACGCCTTTTAATTTTTTCAAAATCAACTGAAAAATTGAACATTTAATTAAATCTGCTTTACTCCAAACTCCAATCTCCAAGCTTTCATTTTCCAGTTTCACAGGTGAAACACATGCACGTTTTCAGTGAAATTGTTCACTGAAGATTCAAGATTTAACCTTTGGGTAAAGAGTAGAAAAGCATTATTTCTTATTTCGAGCACCGTGGAATTGACAATTGGCAAAATTTCCTGTTCACTATTCACTGTTGCGGCATAAAATATTACAGGACATACAACGCCAAAAAAATATACTTGTACGTATTAAAGAGCGGTATAAAAAAGGGTAGTAGGCATCAGTATCATTTTGGGACATTTTTATACAAATTATAATTTTATTCAGATCGAGCATTAACAAACACACATTTCAAATTCCAATGTCAGCTAATATTTCATCATTCACCAAAAGTCTTGAATTTGGGAGGGCTTGAAAAAAACTAAAGCTTAATAAAATACAGTGCAATTATTATTAGTTTTTGTTTTCTTTGTGTTTTAATTTATGAAACACTTTTACATTATATTATACATTATAATATCAAATATCACATAAGTTGAAGTGTTCACCATGAAAGTTGAACGCATAACGAAATTCTTAAAGTATTTTTAATATAATGTGACTGTTTGCATTTTACATTCTTTGTTTTATGTACAATTAACTACGTACGAGTGTAGTAATATCTCGGTTTCTTGTGTTTTGTTTGTCTGTAGTCTGTATAGTCGAAAGTAGAACACCATCATTATGAATAGCAGAAATCATTTTGAGCTTTGAATACAAGATGAAGAAATATCAGTAATCGGTAATCGGTAATTTTGGTAAATGGTAATAATTATTTGTAACCTTTTCTCTTTCATACATCATAAAGTTTTCATTTTCATTTTCGCTTTGTCAGCTTCACAGAAGCAGTAAGAAAAGTCTACAGTTTTTAGAATCGGAATTATATTTGCTATGTGACTTTTATATGTACAATGTACATTGTATATTGGTGGGGACTACAGGTAATATTTTTTCTCATATTCTCGCTATATGTACATATGTATTTACAATTTCTATTTCTCTCTTTGCTGACTTTAAATACTGTCATAAACTTCCGACTACTGAAAAGTAGTCCTACGTAGATATTTCCGCTCTCAATAAGTCTATATAGGCAATTATTTGCTAACTGAATACGTTTATTTTATATTTTATACTTTATACATGTACTTATATTTTGTTATTTGGTTTTTTATCACTCATTCTCGTTTTCACTGCTGTGGTTTCTAAAAGGCAGGGATACACTAAAATATTAAGTTATTTCGAGGATTAAATTTACGTAGCATTTCCTTCTGTAATAAACGCGACCTCGGATGTCATCTGTTCTCTTTGTACAATGTAACTTTTACAAATGTATTTACATGTTTCAATTTTCAATCTATATAATCATAAGGCATTCTAAGTGGTTTTTTTTACTCTAATTAAATTATAAACTATAGATTCTAGAATCTACAATGTACAATGTACAAGGTTACAACTTACAACCTAAAATAGGAAATAATGTATCAAAATGTTTCTCGATGTGTACAACATATTTTCAATATTTACTGAATGTGAATATTATGTCGATTTGATGTGGATTCTTTCCTCGTTTCTCATTTCATAAGACGTCTTGACTCTTTTGACTCTTGAATAATGAGAAAGGAGTAGTCGTTGTGTGTCGATCAATGAATCAATTCAATTATAAAGTTGCGAGTGCCTATTCACAAATATTATGTAGAATGTAGAATTAAAAATTACACATTCTCGAGAGTTTTGCATTCTCTCACGTTTTCATTCATACATGTTTGAGAGGTCAACAGCCATTTTTCCATTTCCAGTAATTTAGAAAGGCTTTTACAGAGAATTTTGATACAGAATAATTTAATATTATTATACAGTATTATCAATGAGAATTTGTGAATTTGGCTTAAATATTATACACTGTACAACTTACAATACACACAGTTATATATTTTATTAGAAATTAGATAAATTCTCATTTTTGTTTCAGAATACAAAAGTTGTTTTTGCAATTGCGTAAGTATAGATAATAGATAATAAATATTAACTATAATGTACAGAGTATAGAAAGCGGTTTAGTAGTTCAATATATTTCTTAAGTCTATGAGTAATAAATTTGTATAGTAAATATTAAATATAGTAATCAATCATATTGAATATTGAACCCAAGTTTATTCGCTTTTACTTTTCTCCGTGCTTAGAAATCCAAGTTGTGGATTTTCAGTGAAAGTCTTTCACTTGCCCAATTTGTTTGTTTTCTGTGTATTACTTTTGCTATAATTTTCATGCCACATGATTTGTCATAACTGATTTAATTACATATATATACTCTTTAGCTATAAACTATAATCATAATAATATGTCATATATATAGTTTATAATGACACGCTATGTTAAATTTCAACTTTTGTTGTATTAAAAAGTACATCATATTCTTATTGTTAGATTAGAAAGAAAGTATTATTGAAGAAGATCAATTTCAGAAAAGAGAAAATTTTACACCTTTGTGTAATATTTATTTTGTAATCTTATGAGATACTTAATTATTATTTAAATATTTTTTATACCATAAATTGTATTGGAGTTACATAATATTATATAATTTGAAATTTTTGTACAAAAATCTTCCAGTTTAGAATTCACAAATTGGCTTCTTATGCAGTGATAAAGGCAACTTAATTACAATAATAATTATGTATAAAATATAATATACTTCTTGCACATATACTTTGAAGACAAACCAGTTCAACCTTAGAAAAAGCAAAATTTCAAAATATTTGAAAAAATAATAAAGTACCAATATCAATAATTATTATTAATTGTTATGATAAAATAGATAAGAGAGCACATAAGCAAAATCTGTACACTGTACACAACATGTACAGTTCATATGTAGTTTTGTAAAAAATGTAAATTTTAAACTGTAAAAGCTATAATGAGTTTTGGATAGTGTTGTTTGAGTTTGAGTTCTCTTTGTAACAATATTTTATAAGTTATACAAGTAATTTGTAAAAATATTTAAACAAAACAAAAAGAAACTAAATCGTGACAAATTCTCAGTGAACCACTTTGGCTAAGAGAAAACTGTGAATAGAAAATAGGATTCTGTGAAGTGAGCGACACTCCATGGTTTCAGGTGGATTCGTTCCATGAAATTTGAGTGTTAGCCTAGTTCGAGAGTCGTCACTTGACCCTTTCAATGAAGAGAAAAGTCTAGTCCAAAGTGGCGGTGTTGGTTTAGATGATGCTCGGTATAAATTGAAGGCTGCTCCAGTAAAATCAAGTTCCAGTGAACACGGTTTACCTGAAAAATGTCATTGTATTGTTTTATTGCAAGCAAGCTGATAAAAAAATATAATATATTATAATAATGACAGTGAAAAAAGAATTATTACGGCGTGTAATTAATATTAATATTATTATTATTTATAATAATTACCTCCCCACCACACAGGGCATTGAACTTTCTGTACAAGTGTCAAGTAAAAGTAAACAAGAAAATAAAGATACTTTTAAGTGCATATTAACATAATAATAATTATCATTAATCAGTAAATTTTGAATTCCAAAATCTAAAGCCAAAAGGCAGTGATAAAAGATAAAAGTGATCATTGCTCATTTAATAGTGATAAATATCAAAATTGTGTGGAAAAGCATTTAGCGGTAGTGCAATCTAACCTTGACTGCTCTAACTGTTGCAGTTACAGCTTTAGTCCATGCAGTCTCAACTTTAATTAGTTCTTGTCGAGTTTCCGTGCTTAGGTACAATGTAAGTGGTTGAGGTCTGGAGACATTCGATGGAAAACTATTGTTGTCACTGGCAATTTGTAGTGTAAAACAATGCTGCCTTTCATCTACATAAAGGAAAACAAGTCGTAAATAACAAGAATACTTTTTAACATGTACCATCATAAAAACAATCATTAATTTTTTCATGTTACAATAATTGAGCGTATTATTTTTATGGTTCAATTAGTTTGTGTACAAATGTACTTATGATTTTCTACCTATGAAATCTGTATTTATAACACGTAGTAAAGTTGTGAGTACATCATAAACTTGACCACCATTCCAATCTCCACCGATGCCAGGAGGATACTCCATATAATATAAATTTCCTGCACGAATTGCTAAAACTTTGGGCTTCCACGAAAGCCAGGATTGATTGGCAGAATTAATTGACATTTGTTCAAGGCTCGGACTTTTCCCTTCCGTAGTCGTTCCCTCCCAAACCCAACCAACATAATAGATCTCACTTTGTGTTTCTTGAGTCCATAGTTTTACTTGAACATTATTCAGTCCGAGGATTGCATCTGAAATTTTGAGGATATTTTATTCAGGATTCAACTAATAATAAAAATGAACTAACTAATCAAAATGGAATCTAGTCTAAACTTTAAATGGTAAAAGACATTATTGTAATCTAGATTCTAGATTCTAGTTTCTCGAGACATACCGGAAATACACTTAATCCACGAAGTTAGGGCGTAAGAATCTCCACAATGAATCACACCTGAAGATGAATTCCCCGTCGAATCTCGTACTTCAAAGGAATTAACTCTAAGACGATCCGTTCCCGGAATATACCGTGTTAAATTTGCAAAAAGTAAGGGTATTGTCCGCTCCGTTTCCCATTGCTCCAGTTCAGCTGCCTCCCATTGATTTAAATTTGTTTCTAACAAATCTGTGACATCAATACAAAATTTCATATCGCTTTAATAAATTGTATGAATAAATTACATTATTTAAACCCATGAAATGATAATAAGAGAAATTCGATATATTGTATCTATTTTCAGGCATATTGCCCAACTTTCTATTTCTATTTTAAATTTTGACAGGCATCATTTGACATAATATGAAACTTTCCTCAAAAGCCATAAGTCATCTCATGTGGTAACTTTTTGAATTTACAGAAACTATAAACGTCAGTAAAATAGGTAATGAAAACAGTTTTTGTCCTCATATCTCATAATCACAAAACATTAACATAAAGACCAGGTCTTAAGTCAATTCAATTAGTTTTCAAATGAGTTTTCTGTTTTCTCCGAATGGCTCGTCAAAAGTCTGTCTCTGACTTTTGAGTTTTCCTACTGGTTTTGTTTTCACTTTATGCTTTTGAATTTTGAAATTTGACTAGCTCAAAGCTCAAGAAACTTTTTCCTATATAAACAATCTACAACATTTGCTATTAATAGAAATGTGTTTTGTGTTTTGGAAACGCATAGAAAATATCATTTAGAAATACATTAGTCGGTTATGTTGAATATTAAATCAAACTTTTCGCTGATATTTGACTTGACTTGACTTGAATTGACTTGTTTCAATTTTCCAAACTCATTCAGTAGTTAATCAGTAAATCTCAGTCATATCATGGCAGAACATTTTATGTATGAGAATATGAGAACCTTTCTTCATTTCACAGTTTATGGTTTTAATGGCTTTTCACACATGCAGATGAAATATAATATGCAGAATTGAGGAATGTTTGCTCCAAAATAGATTGTAGATGAATCATTTCAATACATCATAAGTTTACAAACAAAAGCACTGTACAATGTACAGTTTACAGGGTATGAAGAAAGTTCTCTCATATATTTAGAAAATATAATATCTAACAGATGAAATATTATGAAATGCAAAATAGTAATGGGCTATCATTTACAATTTGCAACACAAAACTTACTTTGTTGAGTTGGACTTAAAAAAGGTTTGGCTGTTGGGAAATATTTTAGTTTGAGCGTTACAGCTGGTCCAGCGGTATTGAGGTACTCCTATAAAATTTAAAATTATACACTGAAATTCCGCATGTTACAGATCAAACCTGAGTAAACTTTAAATTTTACTCCAGTTTTTGACTTTTACAAATCAAAAATGAAAATTACAAGGTATTGAAAATTGAAATCGTTACCAGTGCAGTATCGTGATCCATAGTTGTAATTTTTACTCCATTTATTGCTATAATGGCATCTCCAATGTACATTTGCCTATAAAAATGTTTTTATACACAGGTTAAATGTGAATATCATGTGCTAAATATTTATGACTAAAGTCTGCATTGGGCATGATAGTTTTTAATAATATCAAAGGCTCCTTACTTGCATAACGATGCCGGTGAACGGAGACGAGAAATCTAAGGAATGCAAACAAATGCATAAAAAATCCAAGCTTTAAATAACCGCGAAAGAATCATTTATAGCTAATAATAATTTATAATGGTAATGCAAAATGTTCTCTCTGAAACATTCGGCACAAATATGTCATCAATACTCACAATTAATGGTAGGTTATGTTCCGCTCCTCCACGTACAGAGATACCGAGTGCGCCATCATCATTTTTGGTTAAAGTGACTTCACGTTTCTAAAAATAAGTGGTTATTTATACTCATTAATTATTGTGTATACAACTGTTTTACTCACAGTTTGCAATGTTTACATTATTCAAAATCCATAATCCAAAGATGCTTACATTGAACATTTTACATTACACACTGTTCACCGTTTTCAATGTTCATTGAGTAAATATACTATCATATGTGAAGTGAAAGGGAATGTTTGTGTATAATTTAGCATTCATTAATCATGATCATTAGGAACTTTTCTCCTCTTGTAAAACCGATCAATGCTCAATAGATCAGCAGTACAGAATATGGAAAAATGGTTATTTGATTGGGTTTTGCTTTCTACTTTCATTCGTCAGGATTCGAAATGCATAGTGATCGTAAATCGGAATGTACTAAAATTTTCACTCCAGAAAAAAAGCAATCGTGAATCATGACGAAAGTTAGTAAATGGTAAATGATAAATACTTTATTTTTTCCCTTTCTTATCAATAAGAGGTAATTGCTCAACTTTTGAACTCAAGTTTTCTTTTTGCTCTGTTTTTCTTTCTCCACTCTCCTATAATAAAATATTTAGAAGGAACATTTCAACAATTCCTCATTCCTCATTCCTCATCCTTCGTACTCAGTCTGCTACTTTTCCTACATCTTGTATTACATTTATAAGATTGTGCGTAGCATATACATAATACATAATACATATAGTATATAGTACGTGGTACATCAACACAGAGGAAACTGGTGAAAATCTCACATTTTATACTGATGAATGATATATGATACACAACTTGTACTTTGTACCTTGTACGTTATACTTTGAGGCTTGATACTTGATATTGTAGTTTGTAGATTGTAGATTGTAGATTTTAGGTGCATGTATAGATATTTTGCAGACAAAAAAATACAAAACTTTTTATACAGAAGACGGATGACGGAAGATAGAAGAAAGTGATAGACAGAACCCTCATCAATACTAACCATGTTTCCATGATCATGGATCATGGAAAGTTGTAGCTAGAATCTAGAATCTAGAATATAGAATCCAGAACCCAGAAGCTAGACCAATCCCAAAAGTTTAGATTGTACTAGGCCAAGCCAACAGCAACAATTTTCTAATAACAGGATTTATTTCCTTCTTCGCCGTTTTATGTATTATATATTATTATGCTTCTGGCATCCTATACTCTATACTCTATAATATACATATAATGGATAGTAGTTCTACAGAACAGAAAAGAAAGAACAATCTATACATTACTTTTATAAAAAGTTTTATCCTACCTACACCTACACCTACTCACAAACTTTTACTAACTCTAGTACATACTACATTGCACATATGACCGCAATGAAAAATAGTCTGACTAGTTTATATTGTTTTATAGAGATGGTATAAAAGGACTTCCGTGTCATTATTACAAGGTATTAGCTTAATCTAATTCGATAGATTTCTTCATCTTCCTGAATAATTCATGTGTATGGAGTCTAAAGTGTCTAGTGTCTATAGATAATAGACAATGCACAATCTACAGCTAATCGATTTCCATTTCCAAAAAGAAAGTGCATAATCCCTTGCACAAGAACAAAGAAATTTATGAGATAGTATTAGTCCGATAGAGAAAGTATTTCAGTATTTCCACATTTATCCACGTGTGTGTATAAGTATTTATACGTAGAACGAATACGTACCACTAGATCTTTACTGAATCGGGAGGGCCGGCACGTCAAAATGAAGTTAGCATTCTAGTGGTCATATTCGTGTT
>JAQGBH010002816.1:0-22429 GCA_034698265.1 Sminthurinus aureus
GACGCGAAGCGTACTCAATCTGTACACAGACAGACGGACAGCACGAATGCAATAGTCAGCTTCGCTTCCTAAAAATGCACGATGCATTTTATTTTTCATGTTTCTTCCACAATGTAATAAATAATAAATCATGAAAATATCTACGAGTTTGTATGGAACAAGGAGCATGGAGCATAAAGTAAAGAGTTTGAATGAATTGGATTTTGGGTTTGCTTGTTGATAAATTGACATTAAAAAATTAACAAGATTCATGACTTTTGAATTAGGAATGTTGAGAATTGAGAATTGAGAGAAATACACAGTACACAGTGGACAAAGGACATAATAAACTTGGGCTTTCCTGTTGGTCAATGAAAGTTTAAATGTTGATGTGAATCTGGTACTGGTACTGGTAGTTTTTATTGGTTGATCAGTCGGGTTTTGGTCAATTAATAATTAATTATCATGATGATTTATAATAATTTATTATATCCTACACATTTCTTCTTAAAACAGTTTATAGATAATGAATCATCAATTTATTATTCTGAGTTCTGAGCAGCATCTAATTTTGTACGTTTAAGCTTCCCTGCCATTTCATTAGCATAAAGACTAAAGAGCAGTGACAAGAATTTTTTAGTTGGGTTTCCATTTCATCGTACATCATTCGTCATACATCAAGCATCAAGCAAAAAGTAGAGGACAGAGTCGTTTGATTAGGGAAAAAAAGCATAAATACTGTTAATGGGTCTGTGTTGACAACTTATGCTCAATGTTCAATCCTCATCTCCCATTAACATCTATGTACATTGTACATTGTACATCATCACTGCTTAACATGGAACATGTACATTTATTATGTGTACTATGTAATGTATCTATTATGCATCCATGTAAAATGTACAATCAAGTTCTCAACTTGCAACTTCCGATCTATTCCGCAGCTCACATATATTATATGGTACACATTATTTCCCCCTTGTTACCAGGATTATGATCGTCATCTTCTTTTTTCCCCCACAATAGTGCATATCAGTTTCAGTTTCAAAAGGCACATGATATATTTATTATGGTTTGATTCTGGATTTGGGTGAATGAATGAATTAGGGGAGCTTGTGTTTTCTGGATACTGGATACTGGATATTTATATCAGAGTAAGATGTTCTACATTCTACATCCTACATTCTACTTTCTGTATTTTACATGGAATGGGAAATGAAGTAAAATCTTCATCACTATAATTTTTGTCTACTGTAAAGATTAAAAGGGGGAAGTTCATGTTTCATGTACACTGTGTAATGTAGAATGTAGAGTGTAGAATGAACAAGTTTTGAACAAAGTAGCTAGAAAATAGTAGGTACTGGAACTAGACGAGAAAAAAGGGTTTATGCTTGTGAGGTAACTAAAGCTGACATTTAAACAGCTCAGCAATTAACACATCATTTATTTTTGAAAAAAAGCTTTCTCTATCAACTATAAACAAAAAACAAAAGGTTAAAATACAGGTACTAGGTAGAGAAACATAATCATGTCCAATGTTAAATTTCAACTCCTAATTTTGGAACTTCCTGCGATTCCTGCGAACAGGATTCATTTTCATTGTTATATTACACATTACAAATTTTACGTGTAGTTACAAGTTTATGATGGTTGAATTGGATTGGATTGAACTGGATGCTGGTGTATGATACACTTGGTTTTGAGCTTTGAGTTTTGAGATAACTGTCAATATCCAATTCAGGATTGAAAAGGTTCAAATAAAATGTCTATTGTCTATTCTCTGTTTACATAAAGAGGTTTGAATGATTTCCTCTATTTTCACCATTTACAATATAATTATTTACAATTCAATTCCTTTTACATTAGAGATTAGAGATTTGAGATTTGAGATGTGGAAACGAAATAAGTTATGGTTTATGGTGTGAAAAGTTTATATTGAGCAATCAAATCAAAAAGTAAATTAGATGAAAAAATCCGATTAGTTTTATTACTCTAACCTTGAATGTTGAATGTTGAAACAAAAGGGAAAAATAGGAGGGGAAAACAAGGGAAATCAATTTCGGAGTAAAACATGAAGCACTTCTACATTCTACACTCTACACTCTACACATAAAGCATGCACTTATTGTAAAAAATGAACAACGCTCTTTGTTTTTACTACACATGTATTGTGTAAAATATACACGTAAAAAGTATTCACAGCTTACAACTTTTCAGCAGATCAGAGATCAGAGAGAAAATGGTGTAATAAAAATAGTCATGAAGCATAGAGAATAGAGACAAGTGGAATAGTTGATAAATTTGTTATGACGTGGAGCTCTACTAGTAATATTCCGTTTTTACTGTGTGGTTTGACGTATGAATTATGAATTATAAATTATTACCCGGGTCATTCTAAACTGGCTTAAAAGCTCATAAACTTCAAAATGGTAAAGATACCGGATAAGATTTCCCAGCTATTTCAATTTCCAATTTCATGTCTATAAATAGACTTTCTGTCTTGGATTTTTTGAACTCCGAACTCTGAATTCCGGACACTTTCATTTTAATCTTAAACTCCATTTTGGATTGAAAATTAAAATTATGATAGCCTTGCAAAATTCAATTCCCGATTCTCAAGCCAATCGGCCATTCACCTAAAATTTCAGATTAAAAAAGAAATTGCAAATTGTTTGATTTTTTTAAATGAAAAAACATTTTGGCAACCTTTATTTACTATTTACTATTTACACACGTCTACGGTGTACAGATTACAGAAATACACGCGCATTTTTTAGGTTGAGCATTGGGCATTTAATCCGCGAGACATTCACCTCAACGCTCAAATCGCAAAACTCAAACTCAGTTCTGCATTTCAAATCTAATGGCACTTAATTTAAGACATGCACAAAATACAAAATACACAACACTAAAAATGGTGAATGGACCTGAAACCTGAAATGCAAATGTCATAGATTTTAGATTTTAGATTACAGAGTCTACATTTCACATTCTATATTCTACAGTGTGTCGACGGAAATCTTTGCAAAGTCTCATTAAAATATGCGAAAAAACTTGCCTGTCTCTTTCCCTCGCTCCTGTCTCATGCTTTGTGCTTTTTGTGCTTTGCAAATTTTTAATTTTGTCAGGAGCCGTCAAAATACGGGAGATAAAGTCATAAAGTCAAAATGATAAAACTGGATACTCGATACTCGATACGGTTCATAATTTAAAGTCCAATCCAAAATCCAAAAGACATGGAAAATGTATGAAAAACCCGAGAGAGAGAGAGAGAGAGTGAGAGTGACGAAAGAGGAAATGTCGTAATAAACTGCTTTGATAATCGAGAATCTAGATTGTGGATTCAGCAGTTTGGTTTTGGTTGGCAGTATGAAAGATTTCTCAATTTTTTGTCCCTCGTTTGTTCAAGTATCCATTTGTGCTCTAAAATTGAAAAGTGGAGAAAGAGAGAGCGAGAGAGATAAAGAAATTGGAATCAGAGGTTTTGATGTAGCTTAGACATTACACAGTACACAGTACAGAGTAAAAGAAGCCCTGCCAAAAGTTAGATTCACATTCAAATTTACATTTACATTTATATTCAAACATGCCACTTTGATATTCGCATTCAGAGTGGCATTTACAGTTTTATTTGTACGTTCCATACGTGTTTGCACATGCAAAACCACTGAGAACTGAGATCTGATGCCAATTGCCAATTCCCAACCACACCAACCAACAATCTACAACCAGGAAACTCATTCAGTCTGTTTGTTTTTTGCTATTTCCGCATTTTGGCACCCGCAAAATGAGATTCGCCAGCCGTGCACAATTTACAGCGTACAGTGCACAGTGCACAATGTACACAGTTACATTAAGTACATAATATTTCTCATTGCTCATTCATGATTTCTCTATTTTATTCTCTGTTTCATCCGCCTCCCGTTTCATCTTTTCCCTGTTTATTATGCTAATTGCATGTTTTGTCGTAATTCCTTTCTTGTAATTTGCTATTTGTTATTTGTAATACTGTAAAAATAATCATTCAAGATAAAAGTAAAGCGAGCGCATTAGCCCATTTGTATTGAAGACTGAAGATTGAAACTAGTTTAATTTGCTCTTCAGAGTTGAGACTAAACAAAAATGAAGCTGGAAATATTAAATCGGTCACGGCAGACGCGTCAACTTCAATCACATAACTCAATTCAAAGTGTCTTCCAATTATCGTTTATGAGTTTTACTAGATTTAGTAGGTTAGTGCAAAGCTCCTAGTCAGAGTCGGAGTCAGAGATCAAATAATAATAATATGAAGCATAGCAGGGGCAGTAGCAATAGTAATAACACAGTTAATTAAGGAAAATGAGATATGACGAGGACAAGAACAATTTACCGACAAGATTTAGAACAAAGGCATAAATTATTGTAAAAGACTCGTAAAATCTGGATTCTGGATTCTAGATTATGATGATCCAGATTTGTCTAGTGTCTAGTGTCTAGTGTATAATGTAACTCTGCCCTCTGTAATAAAAACCTCTTATTTTCATTGAGTGATGCTCCCAACTCCCAATTATGTCTTTTTGCCATGTGCTAAATAACTGCAAACTATAAACCTTCATCCAGCTTTGAGCTTTGACACTTTGTTTTGCCAAACAAGAGCAAGAACGAGAACAAAGAATGATTGCAAATTGCAAATTATTAGACGAAGAGGAGCAACTGGAGAAAATATATAAATCAATGGTCAGTGTCACGGTCACTTCTATGGATTAAGAATTAAGAATTATTTGTACCGCTGATTTTATGACGGTTGACCTTCGGCCTCCGGCCGTCAGTTCCGTTTTTGTTTTTAGCGAGCCATTTTCCACGTATATCTGTAATAAGCAATAGCTTTGGTTAGTTGCCGCTCGTTGTCGTCAAAATTGGTAAAAGTCATAAAATAAATGCAATAAAGACTTTCTCACACACCAAACACGCGCTTCCTGAATAAAATACATTTGAGTTACTTGAAATTTGAGATTTGAGCAAGCTTGCTCAAATCTCAAATTTCATCTCTAGAGTAGTGAATATAGTGAAAATATTTGCTGGATGAAAAAATAAAAGTATTATAGAATCTAAAATCTAGACACTTTTCACACTTTTAACTGTACACAGTTCAAATAAATAAATAAATTGAGCAATTCAATTTGATCATTATTTTTATTTAAGAGTTACAAGAATTAGAAAAAAACTGTATTTTAAATTTTCAATGGTCAAACTTCAATCGAAAAATTCTCCAAGCGCAAAAAATATGTCAGACTTGTCCAAAATTCAATTCAATTGAAAATTGAAAGACTCTCCATTTCAATTTCAGTCTTTCCACTTTCCATTTTCCACACTTGTTTTTCGCCCATGTATTTTTTGCTAGTTTTATGATTTTATGACATAATCGTATCGTAATTTCTATGTATAATTTTTGGTGCAAGTAATACGAGAAAAAATCCTTCAAGAGATGTTGACTTGAAAAGATTTTCTATGTATTTCAAAACTCAAAGCTCAAAGCTCAAAACTCAAAACATTTCATCATAAGCTCATTTACTGCAAGTTAAAGTAGATGTTATGAGTTTTGATTTTTGGTGTACAATAGTGTAGTATAGTTGGTCAAGACATGTCTTTTGTCGGAAAAGTGCATGTGTAGATGTAATATTCTGCACTTTGCTCTGCACTGCACACTATACAAAGTGCACAAGTATTGAGCATTGAGCATGAAGCATTGAGCGATGGACGAGAGCACTTTTTCTTTGTGAAAAGTGAAAGATAAATAGATACATATCTATCTGCAATCTAGAATCTAGAATCTAGAACCTACAAAAAAACTCGCAGATGATGAAAAGTAATAGAAAGAGAAAAGAAGCAAGTGTAGAAAGAGAACTTGTACTCATGATTTATCATCGTGAAATTGTTGGCAGGAACACGAGATCACAGAGAGAAAGAACAAGAACAAGAATGAGAATGAGGAAACTCGTGCTCTTGCTCTTGCTCTTGTATCTATGCACAATATACTCTACAACTGGAATCTGGAATGCTACTTTTGTTATTCCCTCAGCATTTATAATACATAATACATACAAAAATCAGAGCACGTTGAACTACATACATAATATTTTCCCATCTCTACGTTGCGTTGTAGGTTGTATTAGATTTTGAATTCTGAATACGCACACTTGGAGTTTGGAGTTTGAAAATGAGTAAATCAAGTGTCTGGTTCAGGTTCTGGTTCTTGTTCTTTTTACGTTTAATCCCAAAAAACTGAAATCCCCGGAAACCCCGGAAAGAGAGAAATGAAGAACAGGGAATTTTTCCCTTCGTCTTTCGTCCGTGTTCATCACGCATGGCTTGCCTTGTCTTACCTTGCCTCGCATATATCATATAACATATAATATATCCTGCATATTCTATTGCATAAATTTTTATTTCCTTGAACTCAAACTCCAGCTCTGCTGCTTTCTGCCTTCAGAATTGAGAATTGAATTACGAGTTTTTCATTTTTTGAATCAATTTTTTATTTCAAATTCCGGTTTCCGGTCGCCGATTTCCGTTAGCTTTCATAAAATTTGTCGTATGAACAATGAATATAGATGATCGATGATCAATGTCATCGCAATTATTCTACAACGTTTTATGGTTTCTGTCTTTATATTGTACTAGTAAGTTGTACGCTGTACAATAATTTTATCAAATGTGTGTGTGTTAAGAATTATGAACGATCCTTGACTCTTGACTTTTCATAATTAAGCATAAATTGGGAATTGGGAGTAGTAATAAGTGGAAATTGTAATAAATGAATGTGAATAAATGTCTCAGTATTCTCTCTCTTTGTCTCTCTCTCTCTGGAATCTGGAATGAATCGGACTTAGACTTCAAATTAAAGTAAAAGCAAGAGTTAAACTCGTAGTAAGGACAATCAAAAGTATCCAGTAGGTCTGTATTCTGTATTATACATTCTGCGTCACCCATATCTCATATCTCATACCATGATGTTTGTCATTCGGACCTGCTGCTGTGAAGAAAATGAAATGGTCCAATTCTCTCACTTTCCATGTGTAATGTGTAATACATTATTATGCATTACACATTTGTATATTTCTCCATTCTGTTCTGTCCTCTGTTCTGCCTCTTACTTGTTACTTGTTAGTCCTTAGTTCTCATAAATATTGTCAATTGTCAAGTCAAGTCGCTCCCTTTCTTCTTTTGCCATGCACTGTGTAAATGTAAATGTATGAAAGTGAGTAATTCATAATTCTGGACATTGGAGTCTGGAGTCTAGAGTCTAAATGAAAAATAATGGACGTCATACGTCATTAAATCTACCAAGAACTAAGAACCAAGAAGGAAGAAGGACGTAGCAAATGAATTCTTTTGTATTTTGTACATATGTGGATGAAGACTCTGTTTTAACTTCGTCCGTACGAAATACGAAATATACATAAAAATAAACTATACACACAGTTCATCCTCATTTTGATTAATGTATATTTTCAATTTTTAATCAATTCAATGAACAGCTAGTGAAAAGTGAAATTATCCCGGTTTTAATTCTGTATGAGATTATGCATCCAAAATCCCACTTCAAAAGTGATTTGTAAATTTGGTTTTGGTTGTCGCTGTCCGTTGTCCTCGTTTCTAAATATTCTGCATATGCGGTTTAGTCAGAAAATTGATAAATTGATTCTCTAGCTTGTTTTCAAAGCTCAACGGAACCTGTACATGACGTTTTAATTATTTTTGAATATTCATAATGTTTACAATTTACAACCTTCAACGTTGGAAAGTGCATTCTTCAGCTTTCGTCTATAGGTGAATAAACTTTTACCAACTTTTAGCACGTTTCATGAATTAGCTAAAATCTAGATTCTAGAATATAGAATATTACGTCAAAATTCAAAATCAACTTGAAAAACCTCACATTTTAGCTCAATTCCAGTTTCTAGTTGCTTGCATGTGATCTGTGAGGTTCTCATTTCTCATCTTCTACTGTTGATAATTTTTCTCCACAAAAGACAAACAAAAATTTGACTCGAGACTCAAGACTCAAGATTGACAGGAGCGTAGGAAAATATTATGCACATGTTCATCAGTCAGTTTGTGATTTGTGAAGGTTAAAAGTGCACAGCTAAAACTTTGAAACCTAGCAAAATGACGTATACAGTCTAGAGTCTTAAGTCTTAACGTCCAAGTTATACACAGAACGCAGACTTTTCTTGAGTTTCTGCACAACTTCAATTGTTACCTTGTTGTTTATTTTGAAAACATGGAAATCTCTGAAAAATTGCAATAGCTATGAGTTATGAGGAATGAGTAGTGACAAGAATCAAGAACCCCAAATTTTAGTGGGTGGTGAGTGCTGAACGCATTTTTATCCTGAAATGATCAAGGAAACGCTGAACGAGGAAAATTATTTATAGCTCGTAATTGTCTTGAAGCTTCAAGTTACCCATTTCTCATTGCTCGTTGTACCGGTACTGGCAAGCAGTACAAATTATATTGAGTGAATTCCATATTCCATATTTTACATGTCAAACGAATCTTCATTCCTCTAATTTTTCTTTATCATTTACTGCTTGCTGTTTGCAAGAATAAATTAATAAATGAGGACGGAAGGAATAGAAGAACAGGAAAAAGTCACGCCTAATTAAAAATCCAGAATTTAGCAACCATAATCCAGAATCTAGAATCTAGAATCAAGATTCTAGATTCTAGATTCTAGAGTCAAAGGTACTAAAAAAGTCTGAGGTTCTTGTTCTTTTGAACTGGAATTAAAAAAACCGACAGTATTTTATCCTGTCATTTCACCTCCGTAGCACATTCCATTTCCAGTTCTGCATACCAAATACCACATACCAAATTCTCATTCCCTTGTTCAGTGTACATTGCACATACAGCCTACAGCCTACAGTATGTTATTAAAGTACATGCTGCTATAGTATACATGTAAAACGTGAAACGTACCTAGTACGGTCATTGAACATTGAGGATTGAGAGCTACACTTTGAAAATTCTTAGCCATCTCTTGAGTTGAGTTTTGAGTCTTGAGATCTCATCCTTCATCAAATTGTTCCCTTTTCACGTGACTGTACTGGGTACTGGAACTGCACGTATAATGTACACTATACAGTGTACAGTGTACAGTGTAAAGTACAGATATGTATTATGTATTTTGTATTTTTTATGCTCCTGACTCTTGACTGAGAAATAAGAAAGAGGATTAATGAGACCGGAAAAATTCATCACATTTGCCAAATCTTTCTCTTCTAAGTTTATGATATCGTAGAGAAATATATTTAGATGTGGTTTGGTTTGAGACTTTGAGGTTGGAGGTGCGAGTTTATAATATGATATCAGAATTTCACATCATAAGAGTGTAAAATGTAAAAGTTCTCTCAATTCATTTGAAGACATTAAACTTGTCTATTTAAAACGATGGAGAAATGGGAAAGAAATGAGAAGATAAATGATTTTTGTGGTTAGCCATGAATCTAAAACCTCTGGTCTCAAGTCGCAAGTCGTCAAAATGTTAAAACATTCCATATTCCATATCTTTCTCTCTTGCTTAATTCAATATGTATATCGATCCTCAAGTGCGTAACGCATATGTATGTTTATTTCCGTCTTTTTACGATACGCAAAAATTTTATACGCATAGATTAGACTTTATGTTACATACATGCGTTATAAGTTATAGTAAAGTGTGTAATGCACATTCATAATACATCTATAATGTATAGTAATAGTAATAGCGAGTCCAAGCAAATAGCAAGTACTTTTGTGTGTTGTGGGTTGTGGGTACAGTGCATTATGCACAATATATAGTGAGTCAACACTCATTTTGGTTGCATTTGTGAGGAAGTATCCGGCACGCGCACCAATTCTATTGTGTAACCATATTACATGAATGGAATTTATGGAGCGCATAGAATCTAGAAAGAGGAAAATGGAAATGTCTCATGTTTTTTCATACTCTTTGGTTTGACAATGACGAGGCTTCCATATTCCATACTGCATACTCGCCTCTCGAGTCTTGACTATTGACTCTTGGCTATTCCTTCTCATCATTCATCAGCGCACGTGGTTTTATATTTTATATTCGCCATAAAATTCAAGGAATGAAATTATGATTTTGTCTTTTGGCTATCAAAATACAGGAATTTTGTTATGATTACAATATCTAGAATCCAGGATCTAGGATCTAGGCAAATTTCATATTCCATATTCCATACTCGATGCATAAAGGAAACATGATAAAATAATGCTGTAGCATTTTGGTTTCTATTTTTCATGCTACATACAAATACTAGTACATTCTTTATGGCTCGTGGTTGCTTTTGTATTTTGTACTAAAAAAGGAATTTGATATTATGTGTAAACTAAACTAAACTTGAACTTGAAATGTCAGCTTGAGCAAAGCAAGAGAAAAGTGAAAAGAGCAAAAGGGATTTTATAAACTCTTTTCCTTTTTTGACTCTTGAATTTTGACTCAACGTAAACAATAATAATTTTATATTCTTTCATACAGAATACAGAATATTATAAATTATGAATTACGATCCTCAAGACATACGGCATAATGCACAATACAAGTTTTAAAGTAGTAGAAAGGTTTACATAGTCATTTAAAATTGTGTAATTCTAAACTAGCATTCACATTTCAAATCACTAGAAAATGGAAAATGAGCTATCCATATTCCGTACCCAACGACCAACGACAGAAAGTAATAGAAAATCAAAAATATTATAGTGTACCAACTTCATCACGCTTTTGACTTTTGACTCGGAATCAGAACTGTGACTGCATGATGACAAGGAAGATAAATGAGACTTTGATCGTTCTTTGGATTTTGGATATGTCTTACATTTTATTTCATTAGGATTTAGGATATCGTTTACGTGATATCACCATACTTGTTTATAAGAATGTATCCTTTATCCTTCCTCTTTTCTCAATTACTTTACTCGACTTGAGAGCTATAAACTACATGAACTACACGAAGTACATGCGTGTGAACATGGAGTTGCCAACGGCGTGAAGATCATAAATCATACTTAATACATGCCTTCTATTTTCTATCTTCTATTTTCTATTTTCTGTACTTGTCTCTTGTACCCTGGATTCCTCTTTTGCAAATATTTCACCCTTGCAAATTGCCAAATTACATGATACATGATACAAAATTTGTATTACGTATACAGTATACACGCGGTATGAAATATCTCTCTGCATTTTCGTAATGGACAAATTTGAATGCAAAATCGTAGGTAGTTTAGGGAGGCTCGATGAAGAGTTCCAAGTTTCAAGGAATTCAATCGCACTAAACGAATCTGCTTCTTGTTTCCTTTTGAATTGGATTAATTTTATTTATTTTTACACCAAGACAAGAAGTAGGTATGTACAAGAAGAATGAATTTTACAGGGAACAAAAGCTAAGATAAGAAAAGAGCGCGCGTTGTCTCTGTCTATTTCAATTTTCCATTCTAAATTCTAACGCTTAAAATTTAAGTGTCTCGTGTCTAGTGTATAGTGTCTACGATACACATGGAAAAAGAACAACAATAATTGCGTTTTATCTTTGACCCTTGAACTACTCAGTCTCATGTATCTCATAACGTGTTGTCGCACATCATATGTCATGCGTCATGTGTCTCAACTTCAATTTTTAATTGTGAATGTATAACGGATGACGGATGACTGAGCCTTCAGTATTCAGTATATTGTTACTTGACTAATTCCAAGTCACAAGTCACAAGTTCAAGGTGCTAAGAAATTGTCGTTGATCACTTATGAATGCTAAATGGTGAATCAAAAGTGAAAACGCAATCTGTCACTTTTTTCTCTCGACTTCTTTGTTTCTTTTGGTTTTCTTTCTCTTTCACTTTGTCATTTGTTCTTTGTTCGGTATTGGGTAAACGGCAAAATTCATAAAAGATAAAAGACCGAAAGGTTTTCAATTTTCAAGAGAAAAGGACTTGAACTGGAACAAAAAAATCATAATTATTGTTATTAGCGTTGGTGAGGAAAAATTGTATTGGCATTGTACACCGAGCTTCTAGTGTCTAGTGTCTCGTGCCTAGTTTGCCCAATTAAAAAAGACTTTGTCACTGGATTTCTTTTGTAGTTCAAAATTCAAAACAGCTTTTTCAAAACCTTTTATCTTGAATCTTGAATAACCACACAATTTTGACTTTACATTTCTATTTTCTATTTTTCCTAATGCATTTCCACAGGATTAGATTTTGTGAGCATAAAAATATTTCTAGTTTTTATTACGTAACTAGACTGTAGCAATGTATTTGTATTTGTATTGTCGAGTGTAGAATGTAGAATGTAGACTATATGAAAATTTATGCCACTCTTAAGCTTGGTAAATGGAGAGCGTGAATGGAGACTATGGGGAGTTTGTGAAGGTTTTGTAAATTGAAAAGAAAAAAAGAAAATGAATAAAGAAGCACAGACTTTCCTGTTCTGTTCCTGTTTCTGGTTCTGGTTTTGATCTCCATTCGTTGGTTGCCAGAAGCCAGAATTGAGTTGAGTTTTCCGTTTTCCATTGAAGAGGAATCTTGTCCTCATTGGAGATCGGAGCCTTTCCCAATAGAATTGGAATTGAATGAATGGTGGATGCAACCTGGTTTTTCTCTCTCGCTCTGCACGTTAAAAATTCTACTAATTCTTTTCCTTGTTCTTGTTCTTGTTCTGCTTCCATCGTCGTTTGTTCATCCTCTCTCTTGCTGTTTCTCTCTATAGCATGAATACAAAGGGATGAGCGGTATTTGACTTTACTTTGTGTAGGATGAATATTTATGACCAATCTTTTCATACACACATTCTTACTACAAACTACAAGAGATGAGCCTGACTGTCTGGTGTCTGTTCCTCTGTCTAGTGTCTATATTAAATCATACTGCCTTCTAACAAACAACATTTATATCTTTCAGTCATCTATTCATCCTGAATCAACTGGAATAAAAACAACAAATACGCAGGATCTTAAAATTAAATAACTTGATAAATTCATCTTGTATTGTGTATTCTTTACAGTGTACAGTGTACAGCTTTAAAACAAATTGGGCTTTGTTAGCATTATAAAATATAGTGTACAATGTTCATGAGACAGGGCCAAACTCCAATCTTTTCTGAGTGCATTGATTTTAAAATCGGAAGCCGTGACGTGATGTTCAGGAGTCAGGACTGTCTAGATTCTAGATTTTAGATTCTAGATATTTTAAAAATGGAACCAGAGATTTAATTGGAAGAGAGCTAATTCTTTTGAAGACAGTGAAGACAGTGATTTTTTCTTGTGTAAATCTGTATTTGGTATATGCATTCCTAATTCCTACATTTATACAGTGTTTTATTTTGTGCATGTATTTTGTCCTCTTTTTTCCTTACATAATACATTGATGAGTGATACTGCCAGAACTTGTTCAATTTGCAGCACATTTTCTTTTCCATCCGAATCTTATCTCTTTGTGCATCTATATTTGTACTTTTACTTGCATGTGAAATATGAAAAAGACAATGTAAATTTAGAGTTTAGAGGTTTGGTGGTTAGTGTGGTATTGGAAAAGTGAGATTCAGAATCCAGAATCTAGAATCCAGAGAGTCCCTTTCCTTAAATAGTTGTCTTGTCGTTGTCAAAAATAACTAGTCAGAGGAAGATGAGCTTGGCCATTCTCCACACTCGGTTTTATTGTGGTTGTTTTGTTTTTTTTGCTGGTTTTCAAGAAACTTGTTACTTGTTACATCTGCACACATAACACAAAACACAAAGTAAAAGTGTTCTTTGTGGCATGGACCATAATTTGTTCTCCTGAGAAAAGAAAGGCATGCATCAACTAGTCTAATGTGCAATGTGCATCTTTGTCTATATTTGTATACAAACAGACAGACAAAAACAAACTTACACAAGAGACACGAGACAATAAGAGCAAAAAAATAAAAATTCAATGGTGCCAGCAGATTATTGTTAGCATCAGCTGCAAAAACTGCAGCACAAAACACGATCAACATGGAACATAAAACGGCATAAAAGTATGCTCAAAAACATTGCGTTGCACTAAATTTGTACAGTTTACAGTCTACAGTGTGCAGAATACAGAGTACAGCGACAAGGTTTCATAAAATAAATGCGTTTCCTGTTCATATCTTTGTACGTGATGAGATGAGTAAACTGATGTTTTTTGTTGTTTCTTTTTAGATTGTGAGGAAGTCTGACTACGGAAATATGGAGTCCGACTGGCTTGTGCAAAGGTCAGTTCCAGTTCCAGTCCCAGATCAAGTTCGTGGTCAACTTCAAAAAGATAAAGAAGTAGAACATACAGATACCGACACACAGAGAAGAAAGATGATACAAAATTCAAAAAGTAGAAGCAAAACTTTGTCTTATCATTCCTCATTCTACCTCCTAGTCTCCTGCTCCTCCCTACTCCTCCCATTCCTCCTCCTCCTTGCGACACATGTGTCCAGTCAAGACCTCACAGTATCGGACTCCAGATCCAGATCTACTCTGCTAACTGCACAAGATCCGTGTGACTTCACCGCGAAGAATTTCGTACATTGTCAATGTGATCCCTATGGTTTTGGTGATCCTGAGAGTGTGGAAGTAAGCAAATGTTCCATCTTCAAAACTCCGACTCTAACCTCCCCGGAATGGGCTGCCATCTCAACAATGACCCAAATCAACACGTTGGAGTTCAACATGCGCCCGGAAAAAATTCTCAAGTTCTTCATTCCATCATCCGTCTTTTCTCGGATGAGTAATCTTTCCTTTTTCCTCCTGAAAATGGCGGACGTGGGTGAAATCCCATCCTTTGCCTTTTCAAACTCGAGCACTCTTCGTAGTATCTCATTGGAAAGTAATCACATCCGACATCTTCGACACTACTCCTTTGCCCAGATGCCAATGCTCCTAAATTTGAATCTCCGGGATAACTTGGTTTTGGAAATCAATCGGAATGTCTTTGTCAACCTCCCATCTCTCCAACAACTCATCCTGGATCAAAATAACATTCGAGTGATTCATGACAAGGCTTTTGTGGATCTTGTTAGCTTGGAGGAATTGGATGTTCACACTAATAATCTCACCGTCATTGCACGGGACTCTTTTACTGGTCTGAGGAAATTGAGGAGACTGGAATTGAGGAACAATCTCATTGAATTTTTGGGTGATCATGTTTTTGCAGAAATGCCCATGTTGGAAGAAATTGACCTCACTAATAATAAAATTAGAGCTGTGAGCTCCACAGCTTTTGCAGGGTGTAAGCAACTCGGACGACTTAGTCTCAAGGATAATAAAATTGTCAAATTCCACCCACGGACCTTTGAAACTCTACCTAGAGTCTACTTTTTGGATCTTCGGAACAATGCTCTAGAGACATTGGAAGAGGAACTCGTAATGCCCATTTATGACAGCTTGAAAAATGCCAGTTTTCAACTTATGATTGAAGGTACATTTTATACATAATACAAACAACACATAATATACTGTACACATTTTACTACCACTATGAAGCTAATTTTTTTATTACTTTTTTAGTTAGCTCTAATCTCTAAAAGTTGTAGTAGAAAATAAAACAATGAAAAAAGGATGAGAAGATGATATTAAGAAAATAACAGTATTTTTTTCATACCATGTAAATTGTAAAGAAAGTTTTGTAGTTAATATTATGATAATATGTTGCTAATGATGACGATGAGTGTGCTATATTAGGCTATCCACATTTTTTTCTTCCCCACAACCCGGAACCTCCACAATTTTAATGTTCGATGGTCATGATCATCGTAGGGACTGTACTGTGTACAGTGATACATAATACATAATACATATTGGCTATTAAAAAGAAAAGGGGATAAAGAAATCCGAGAAGAAAAAATTACACTTTTCCCCTCCGTTGGTCATAAATCTTTGAAATTATGGTAGACGGTAGCAACAAACGAGGGAACCTCCACGAATGTCTTCTCATCCCCTTTTCTTATTTAATTTCCAGTATTGTCCTGTGTACTGGTTACAATTTACAAGCTAAGAAAATACCCCTCCGACTTTTCGTAGTTTCTTGATGTGTATATCTCATGCTCATCGAACATCTCCTTACTCCCCCTATACATAATATAGCATTATATAATTAAGTTTTAGCTACCAAGCTACCATACCATACATTAGAATAGAATTTCATTCCCTAACTAAGAATACATGAGATATGAGGTTTCATACACGTAGTTTATAGGAATGAATAAATGTACCATTATCCATCTGAAATTAATTTGAAACTAAAATCTCATACAGAAACTACATTTTAATAGCTCCATGAAAGTTGTAATAGAAAATAAAAAAACATAGGTAAATTTTTATACAGTAATATACCTACGCACTACGCACACCTTTTGTTCTGAACTCTGCCCACTTTTGGCTACGGTTATTATTATTGCTTAATCGTTATTATACTTGACGGACCAAAAATAGCCGTTTTATATTTATAATTTGGAGTTTGGAGTTTGGGTTTCCTTTGTTTCTTTTTATTATTTTTTTGTTGTAATTTGTAATTGACATTTCTGTTCCCTCTCGTCATCAGAATCAGCATATTATTATTATTTATCAGTTGGATATTGGATATTGAATAGTTGTTGATAAATTGACAGAAAATCAAAAGGAGAGAAAGGATTTATCTTTGAAGCCTGTAGTAAAAAAAACAAAATACATTCAGTATTAAATAATTTATATTTTAATTTTATGGTCCTACGACTACAAACTACAAGCTCCGATTTATATTTTGTGCATGAATATACGCATTACATGCTGCAAACTATATAAAGGCTCAAAATATTATGAGAAACAAAAGACAGTCTGAACAGCTCTGAATATATTCAGTGAATAGACAGTTGCAAAAAAGTCATCTCTTTTATAATGTTTTTACTACTACTGTATTGACTTATATAGAACGTGTGTAATGTGTAAGTCTCATAACCACCACTTGAAGATGTTGAATGTTGATTTGCCGTTTTAATATCTATCGAGTGAGAATGCATGTACATGTATATTGATTGATTGATATGAAGACGGGATGCAGAAAATACATATTGGTTAAGGTCACAGGTCATCTGAAATATAATTCGTAGAGGATTTATTATCAGTGTTTTTACATGCAGTTTCCATGTCATGCTTGTATGTACAATGTACATCGTACATGTGTAATACAACTTACAACTGTCGGACTTTGTTGATGTTGACTGTGCAAAAATCATGTTGATGATTCTCAGAATCCAGAATTGGAAATTAAAAACGCGTAAAATTTATCTAGATGAACCAAAAGACTATAATATAGTAAATGGAGCACTTTTAATATAGGAGAACTATAAAAAGACATAATTTCCAACTGTAGTCGATTTTCAGACTCGTCTTTTGCTGTCCGTTATCTTTTCACAGTTCATTCAGTTTTTAGTTATAAAAGTTATTCATTCTTCTGAATGATAACAAATGGAAAACTAGAACAGTACGGCATCTTATAGTTACTTGTTCATTTTCATTTAATAGATTTAAACGTTTATAATAATATTATACATTCTCCTGTTTTTATTACTCTAGTGGTGGCTGAAGAGTCATAACTTATATTGTAATTGAACGATAAAAATTATCTATTTTTTGTTTATATTTTGTTACTGCGAGATTCATTCATATTTTTTTCATAGTGTACCGATATAGGAGATAGGAGCAGCTTGTGAAAAAGAAGCATGAGTAATGATTAGCCGTCATATAGATAGCTAGGACTAATGACTAATGACATGCATAACTATTTTAAATTAGACATGAAATTGAGTGAAAATTGCAAGATGAAGTCATTTTAATAATGATAATAATTAATAATTAATACACTATTACGTTATTACTACCAATAATCAAAGAATAATGATTTTAATCCTTTTATTTGTTTTTCTATAGGAAACCGATTTATTTGTGATTGTCGGATTTTGTGGATTCAAGATCTTTCCAATTCGACTGAAAGTGTCAGTATCCAATATCAATTGAAGAAGACATCTTGTGATTTATTCCAAAAATCAACTCGGAGCGTTCACCACCACCACCATCAACATCAAACTAGTCATCATTCCAGTTCCGGCGTTTCTCATAATAATCATCATCAGCATCGTAATAATGTGACGATGGTTCTTGCTGTTGAGAATCCAGAAGAAACTACTTCCTTAACTTTTGACTCGAGTCGGGCTATTATGGACTTAAATCCAAGGGACTTTGACTGTGAAGATGACCGTGTCACAACTCTTATCCCGCAAACAACTAAAACCACTACAACAAGCCGAGGAACAACCACTATCGTAACTACAGACTCACCAGTCAAGAGGAAAAAGGTTATTAAAGACCAAAGGCCAACTAATCAACAACAAAGACAACATGAGCATGAGAATCAAAATGAGATTTTATCCGATACTCCAAGTCAAAGTCAGCACAGCAGATCACTTTCAGACACTGGAACCTCCTCCTCCGCACCATCTATTGTCATTTTTGGGAAGGAATCATACTATACACACAAGTTCGTCATATGGCTGTCATCACTGTTTTTTGTCTCATCCTCACTTTTCCTATAAAATAATAATCTATAGTAAATAAATAAATATAATAATGATAATTTATGTATATAATATGTAAATAGGAGGAAACGTTTATTACCTGAGCTTTGTTTTTTTTCTAGATCTGCCATGTACTACATAATATGTGACACATAACATAAAATATGTTGTGTATGACGTAAAACGTAAAACATGTCTCATGTTCCGCGTATGACTTTGTGTATGTCTAAGACTTTATCTATAGGTGTCAAGTATATAATTACTATTGTTATTGTTATTATTAAATGCTATTGTTAAAAAGGCAAGAGAGAGAGTTCAAGTATTTCCCGTAAAAATAATGAGTAATTTAGACTTTGTATGCTAACATGTTCAATACAAAATATTACGCAGATATATGTATAATATTTTATGCACTGTAAAATAAACTAGATATCAGAGATACCAGTGTAAAAATTAATTTTAACTCATAAAAATTATAATGTGATGCATCTGTGTACACATATTTTACGCATAATTTGCATCACACTTTTAAATGTATTCTATATTCTATATATATGTATTATATATCTCTTCTATATATTTAATTTCTGTGAAAGTGTTCGTAATATTTTAATATCTTCATGAATAACTGATGTCGAGTATTGTACAACATTTAGACTTCGATCGACACATATTTTAACCTCTGTAAACTGTGTAATGTGTATTCTGGTAATATATATAATTTATCGTATAATATGATTTTGCTGTTCTTTCAATTTTCATAAAAATAAGCTGTCGCATATTTCGCCAACAAAATAAACCGATTTTAAAAACTCACAAAAGCAAAGCACATCGTAGAAACTAGAATATGGAATTCAAGATCAAATCACCCCTTTCATAAAATAGGACGAATGTCATACGAATTTGTTGTTATTGTGTAATATTTTTACTGGTATAAGATGTCTTTTATGTCATAGGTCACAGCCAATTACATTTTCATTCACCTACAACCTACATAATCTACGATTAGATATTAGGTATGTGTGTAAAATATAGACCGAAAGTCGAGCTTGTTTTATAGTTTAGAACTTGTAATTTGTAATATTATTATGATATTGTAATTTGTTGAAATTTTATGTATCTACCCCGTGTATTGTTTTATGTGTATCGCAATTTGATAGTATATATTGTGTAGTGTGTAGTTCTGTAGTAGAGATATATATAGATTGTATATATTCCATTTTACCTTTCTCGTTAAGTGTCGGTCATATTATTTTATATTATTATATCAAGATTTCATTTTGTAGTACTGTTTAAGACTTTATCACAAAAGTGTTTTATGACTCATTTCTCTACTTTCTCATGTATGACATGTACAACAATGTACATGCAGCTTTTTCAATGCCAAAAAATATTTTGAGCTTTCTCTGGATTTAAAGTACTGCAAAAAAAAATTCAAAAATTTTAATTGTGCCTGCATAAAGCCATTAAGTCTTAACGAGCAACGTCATTTCCCCCAAATATGTTTTTACATTTGATATCGGTGTACAGCACCACCGTTTCGCAATTCACATTTGACATACATTTGACATACTTAGATACAACTGTATCTATGAAAGTAGTTATTTTAAATAAAAACATACGTTTACTGACAACGAGCAATTATACGATCAAAGCTTGTAAAACTTGAAATGCTATTCATTCTCATATTTCTATGTAAGTACTGAAAATATATATTCCCACTGTTCTAAAAGTATATGAAAACACATACTAAAATTCACAAACACTAGTATATGTGAATTTTATGAATTATGAATTATGAGCAAGTTTATTAAAAAAAGTACTGCAAATGTTAACTTTATTATGAAAAGCTGTATACCCCGGTGTTGATGAACTATATATTATATATTATATACATACATACAAGCTTTTCTCATTCTGTTAAAATTGAAGTAAATAATAATCTACAAAATATAAGTAATCACATAATATGTGGAAGCTTTGTATAAGTATCATGAAAATTTTATATAATTAAGTACTGTAAACTGTAAATATTATTATAACAATGATCAATGATTAATGATACAGAAAGTATATTATATAGAATGTAATAATGTTATGACATATTATATATGTATGATGTATGAATATGAAAAGAAAAATACAGAAGGAAAAAACTTCCGCAAAAAATTTATTTTTTCTAATACGCAATCAAAATTACTACACATGATTATTTGATGTTGAAAAAACACAAAAATGCCATGAAAGTCATAAGAAATATATAATATATGGATCATATTATTTGAAGCATCAAAGTAAGCACCTGCACAAGATACTTTTTTGGAACACTTCAATTTCATTCCTCCATATTTTGTTTTCAGTCGGGTTTCACTACAGAGAGTTGAATTTTTCATGATTAATGATCAGAGTATATAATGATGATTTTCCTTAAAACTGAAGGCAGCTTTTTTACCGAAAATATTTAAGGGATCCTTACACGAAATAATAGAATCAAAACAGATATATTATGTGCAAGAAAAATTCTTCAACTTATTTCATCTGATTTTTCCTCAGCAGTCATCACTGACAAAACTCGCATCAAAAGTTTGATGAGTAAATTATTCGAGTGAATCAAAGGCTCTTGTATCGAAGAGCTTTGATTGTTTGATGAAAAATCAGAGATGCAAAATGCAAAACAAGAAAACTTTATGCTCATATCATAACTTTTGTAAATGATTTTTGATGAAATATAATCAAACTACTAAGTATAAGCATTAAATGGCAGTAACTAAAACTGAAAATCTCTATAAAATCTGATATTGTAAATTACAACTTATAATAATTAATTAACTACATAATATAAAAAGACAAAACTATATTATCATCAGTTTTTCAAAAAAGTTACTCTAAAACAAAAAATAGATCGATTTTTTTAAATGCTGCATTTTGCATGTATATACGCTTTCATATAATATCAAAATATTTTAAATTATTATCATATTTTATTTTACAAAAAGTCCCTTTTGTGAATATACTGTATTTGTGTATGTATCATATATTATATTATTATTATACATTATACATACATATTTTACATTTACTTATATACAACAAAGTTCCCTCAGCACACAAAAACATACGAAATCGTTTTCAAAGGGAAAACTCCACCCACTCAAGGCTCCCCCCTTTGAAATTTGAATTCTTACTCGTTGAGGGACTATAAAAGAAAGAGTTTTGCCATTCAAGTGGTCGTTATTCATTTGCTCCTGGACAAGACAACATCTCTCGTCTCTCTACATTTTTCACTTTTGTGAAATTTGAAATTTTTAATTTTTTCATAAAAAAAATATTCACCATGGACTGGAACTGGGATTTGACTCCTTCATCTTCTTCTTCTTCTGGATCAGAAAAACTTCCTCCATTACTGGCTCCAACTCAAAATACGACCAAGCGTTTGAAAACAAATACTAAAGACGACGAAGAGGTATGATTTCATTTATAATAATATTATATTATTCATAATTTTGTATTTGATTTCTTTTCATAAAAGTGTATTTTTTCGAAAAGAAAAAAAATATTTATCATAAAATATTATTTCAGTTTTGCTTTTGTTTGATGAAATCAAATTGTAAAATATATCATAATATAAAAGAATAATATGTACTAATCAAGATTTTGTTCTTTTTCCTTTCTGTGTGTAAATTATACAGGACCTTTTTCTCTTTACTGGATATGGTAGTCAGCCCAGTTCTCAAGAATCAAATCACTTACGTGAAGGACTTTTTCCTTCTAATTCTTCTTGCTTCAACATGTCAGAATCTGAACCAAATTCTATTCATTCAGTTTCTATTCCTCTGGAATCACTTCAAATTTCATCATCACCCAAAAAAG
>JAQGBH010002817.1:0-22426 GCA_034698265.1 Sminthurinus aureus
TTGTACTTGGCTACTTGAAAATGCAAAAAAGTGGGTTTACCTCGTTGTGGCCAACCTTATGAAAGTTTACACATATACGTATAGGCGTGTTTAAAAGTGTAGGGACAACATAGCATTAATTTATTGATACGGTATACGGTCAATCGAGGGGAATGTGATTTAGGGGTAATTTAACCACTTTAAAGAGTAAAAGTATTTACAAGAATTTTAGCATGAGTACACTAACGTTTGGAATTTCATCTCTCTAATCTCTCTTGTGACAGAATTTAAAGTTTCCAAATTGAATAATAAGGTCTTAGTACATAGCACAAAGTAGAGATTGAAGGTCAGTTACACATAATGAGATAAAAATCACATCTTGATATGGACTTACTTATACTTTTAATACACACATTAAAACTGGATATTTTGAAATCGGGATTTTTCCTAATAGTCATGCTATTATTATAATTAAAACTAAAATTAATCAATTCTAGTTAAATGTTTCACAACATAACATTGAGCTTTTCTATAATATACATATATTTATCGAGAAAAAATATTGCAAAAACTCATTTTTAGGGGATTTTAGTAAATTACAAAACAGGAAACGAGTCAAAATACATCAGGTTTACCCGGATTTACCTTATTACTACTACTACTATCATTTCCCAGTTTTTTGTTTTCAGTTTTAACTGTATGTATTGGTATAATACAATGTGTACTCTCCACTCATCGTCATCTATTTTCTTGTTTGTTAGTTAGTTATAAAATTTTGTCGATTACTCTCTTTGCATGTTGATTTTAGCTAGAGAGGTTCTCCACCTTTCTCTCTCTCTCTCGCTCTTACTCCCACTGTCTCTCTCTCTACTTCCATTTCCATTGCGTGTGTATAACGACCACAATTTTTTGAACCGTTTTTTTTTCCTCTTTATTCTTTTACATAGTTTACTTTCTCTAAATAGTTCTCTCTAGAACCTAAAATCGATAAATATGACTGATGATGGTTCATTCACCATCATATAATATAATATAATATAATATGTCATACGTGGACTATGTACGATATTTAACTTTTCACTGTTAAAGACTCGAATGTCCACACCGACCTTGTGCTTAGACTGGAACATAAAACATTGATATTATGTTTAATGTTTGTGTATGTTGTATGTAGCCTCCTATACTCGGTACTGTATAGGATGTAGGTAGGATGTAAAACTGTAGGATAAATTGAAAAGTCTATTATAACAACTACGACGACCACGATGATGAAGCAAGCAAACAAGGCAACAAAACCATCTATCCGTAAACAATTATACACCCGTTTGAACACATGTACATTGTACACTGTCTACAAGTTTGTACACATGATGTAGTGAAACAAACAAAAGGAAATGGAGAAAGTTTGTTGTAGTCAACATTGTTTGAATAATCTGTAAGTAATAGTATAAGTAGTATGTATCATGTTATGAGACTGTTGAATATTATTATATCAAATATATGGTACAAGTAGGGAAGTAAGTGTAGCATGTATATTCTTGAGTCATTTCGGTTACCAAGTCCATAAGTACTATGGACTAAGTTCATGCATTCAAAAAACTATTGAATTTATTATTACAAAGCCAGGAGAAAAAAATATTGTTAGTATTAATGTAATAGCGGAATTGCATGCATTCATGAAACCAACCACCAATATACAACAATATAAAAACATACACAATCATGTTTTTCTTCTTTCTTATTATATATAAGAGACATTCTATTTACGTAAATAGAAGAGTTATCATAATTGGTCTAGTCCAATGCCCGACAGCTTGAAAGACTTTTAAATTATAAATGTTTTTCTGATTCTTCATGTCAAATTTATGATTTAGTTATTTTGTCTTCAAATGTATAATAACTTTGTAAATCTCACACAAAACTAAAAGTAATCAAGTATCAAGTCTGAGATAAAAGAATAAGGATATAAACTCTAGCATTTTTTTTTAGTTTTTAACACATGTCATCGTTTCATGAATGGAAAAGCATCCGACACATTTGTGTATATATGTATAATGTGTAGTCTATATTATATATTATATTATTATAGTCACGTACAGATAGCATTGGTTATATTAAGGGTGAAATGGGAATTAATTCTACATTGTACAATAATAAAGTACATAATAATATAAAATATCCACAAGAAGATTTGTTTCCCCACACGCGTGCTTGAATAACTAAGTAATGACGCTATTCCGTATTCCAACTGTTGCCTTTCGCTCTTTCAACGATTATCTCATCCCAGTTTACTTATAATCATAATATGTGTACATATTACATGTATAATATATACCGGGTGTTCAACAATTAGGGTAACAACTTTAAACGTTCATATTTTCTATACCGCTCCATGGATCACTGTGATTCAATGGGTTTTGAGTAAAGAAAAGTCTCTAGTTTTTTACAAAAAATATCTGGAGCCCTCAGCTGCTGTGCAATTTGTGTCAGTGACACGAATTTAAAAAACGGATTTTCCTTGTAACGTGGTTCCCAATTCACGGTACGAAATACAGGAAACAGGAACTCATGTACTTTTTACACAATCACTTGAAACCAGTGATTTACTGCGGGGAATGAGACAGATAAAGAAGAGATTCGTTTGTAGCAGATAAATAACGTTGTAATGTTTATCTTTTAATTTGTTTTCAATAAGAAGTAACCACATTAGTATACTATTGTTATAATCAACACTAGTGCAATTTGGTATTTATATACCGAGTTACATGTAATTTCCTCGAAGGGTGCGGATGTGGAAAAGGAAAAGTTTTGAGCGAGTCTGGATTTTTTAGGTTACTTTTTTCCTCACAAATTTTGCAATTTTTTTTTTGCAGTTATTTTGTAGTTTAAAAAATATGTAGTACAAACTTTGGACTTTGCTTTACTAAGTACACTTTGAATTACAGTGATTCATGGAGTGGTTTAGGAAATATGGATATTTATAAAGTTGTTAAAAATAACCTAATTTTTGAACACCCGGTATAGCATGCCGTAGTAAGATATACAAAATACTAGAGTAGAGTATAGGGTAGTCATTATATTGTAAATTGTAAGTTTGGACTTGTAAGGGAAAATTCTAAATTCTGAATGCATGTAAAAGTAAGTCCTACTCCCACTATGTACATTTTACATGCTGACTATATCAAATACCAAATGTAAGTTTATAGCTAGCTTATGGTTTGGTTTGTATGTTTGTAATATTTTTTGATGGATTAGTCTTTAGTCTCCTCTTTTTGACCATGTACAATATACATACTACATACATATTCAATTTACTGGTAAATATATGAAATATAACATTATAGTTTACATTTTACATGGAACATGAAACATCAACGTGAGCATGTACCAGTATGATGATGTACTATTGTATATTGTACATACCTTGTAGATTTACAGTAGACATGCAGTACATCTAATATTATTATAGTATAATAATAAATTAGCTGGTAGCCAAACATCGTCGTATACGGAGAGCTACCAAAGCTCATAATATTAAGTGAATCATGTTTGACTCATACAACATGGTACTAAATACTAAATACATGTCTGCATCTACCCATATATAATACATACCCACATAATATATATGCAAATTACCTAATATGACGCCCTTCAAATGTCTAGGTTATCCGTACAATATTATGTGAATTCGTAGATATTATAGAATATAAAAGTATTTACATATATTTAGGTGCAAGATTCTATTAGTAGTAATAAGTAATAGTCGTAGTTTTCTCTTCCATACATACATGTTCCATGTACAATGTATTGTTTATGTTATGTACAATGTCCAAATTGCAAATACCAAATAATGTAGTTATTTGTAGTCATTTATAATCAAAATGATTATAAATTATAAAGCTAAAATCCATGAAATATGAATGCCTGTCTTAGACAATTTTGTAATTGACTCGTGATTGTTTTAAATTTGAAAGATTTATGTAATCATTCTTGTTACAGAATAATGTACATGTATGTTTTTTTGTTTTATTCATTGTATTTATAGGATGATTTTGATAATCAACTGAAGGAAGCAGGATCAAAATTGGTCGTGGTCGATTTTTATGCGACGTGGTGTGGTATGCAAAATATACAATACTTATTTGGCTATATCCATGAATATTTCATACTAGAGAGTTCCAAAACACCACTTTATTGAATAATTTAAAGTGTCAGTCCGTCATATGTCATATCGTTCATTTCACTGTATAAAACTACCTCTGAAAAAAAATCAGCCAATTTGGATTAAGTGTAGAGTGTAGAGGTTGCTCAAAAGTTCCAGAATTCACATGTATTTTAAATGAACTTTCACCAGGAAATCGGGCATGTTTTACCTCCTCGCCTCTTCTCTTTACATGTGAATTTTGGGAATTTTGATCCACTTCTAAACGTAGTTCATTCGGGTGGTTTTATACAGTAAAAAGAACGATGTGACAGGCTACCACTTTAAATGTCTCGAAAAGTTTTTGTTTTTGAGCTCTCCAATATTCATGCTCATTGGAATTATGAATAGAATATAAAAGTTTCAGTCATGTTTAATCTACACATGTAGTACTTATATTATTATTATTTGCAAACACGTGCAAATCATGTTTTATGTAACTATGATGAGTTAATGTCAAAAAGTAACAAGCGTATTGTCATTTATCTTTTATTTTTAAATATTGTTTGAATTTTTGTCATTTGGATTTCTACAGGACCATGCAAAATTATTGCACCTAAATTAGAAGAAATGGCTGCCCAATTTACCGACGTGATCTTTTTAAAAGTTGATGTAGATGACTGTGAAGAGGTTGCCTCTCAATACGGCATCTCATGTATGCCTACATTTTTGTTCTTCAAAAAATCCGAAAAAGTAAGTATTTAAATCATTACATGTAAAAAATCATACTATTGCATTGATCATTGATTGAATGTAGTAGAAAATAAACATAATACATTTGGTCAATTGAATCGATTCAGAATTACTTTTATGCATGAACATAATAATAATATTCATGAATACAACTATGTGGGCTGTTGATTCATTATTTATTTTTCATTACTTTGTATAACAGGTTGCTGAATTCTCCGGTGCAAACGCAGACAAACTCAAGGAGCTTGTTGTCGCGAACAAATAAAATTTAAGCATGGCTATTACTACACACAACAACAACAAACAACAAATAAAAAATATGTAATATAACTATATGATTTATTATTATTATTTGAAAAAATTCCATTGAAATATTTACACGGGATGTATATTCTATACGCAATTTGCCATTAATGTTTGGTACTATGTATTACTGATAAAAAGGAAACAATAATTATTTCTTTGCTAAATTGAAAAGCCTATATGAAACTTTCTCTGTAAAAAAACTGAAATTTTCAAAACATGAAACATTATAATATCTATAATAATATTATGATAGTGTTATTTTAAATGTATGACTAACAGCTTGCAGCTAAACTATATTGACTATAATAATTATATATGATAAAATAATTATTATTATTATTACTGTTCGAATTAGTTAATTAATTTCCTAATAAATCCTATACTTACTGTATACTGTATGCTGAATATATATACATAAAAACAACTGACGTAAAAAAGGTAAAGAAAATATCCGTCTATATATATATAGTATGATCTATCCTCTATCCTGTATGTTATAAGTTATAATATTATAGTGACACGTATTCTTAATACAATGATTATTAATTATTAATAATTGGTTGTAATTTTTTTAAGTATAGTTTCGTATTGCGTATAAATTTCTTAAATAACATAGTTTTTCATATGTATTATGTACTATAAAAATATATTAACGAAACTGTTGAAATCAGATCCTTCTTCTGTTATTCTTGCTACAACTTATACCTGCTTAGTATATATATATTATACAATGTACAATGTACATTAATTGACAATGTATGAAGAAATGGAACAAAATCTTGAAATTCTTACATTTTGATAAAAGTGTGTTTTACTCTTATTTTATGCCGTTGTTTTATCATTATTGACGATTGATGAAATTTTATTTTATTCTCAGATATATTCTTTGGAATGATCAATGTTACGTACTACAATTATACTACGAACAATATAATAACAATAAGCGGAAATGTATGTGACATGAAAAACAAAATAATAAAAACTATCCAAGGAATGAAATATAAAGAACAATGATGAGAAATATAATGTCTGTCTGTTTTTTATTTTGACATCTCATTTCAACATATAATATGTAGGTACTTTTACATATATATATACATAAATCCTACTCATATTATGTTTATTTATAAGCCACCTTTGCAGACAGTAATTAAAACAGGTGTAAAAAATATGTATTTTTTCCCATTTTTCTAGCTCTCGCAATACCCAATACAAAATGTGGCAAAAGAAAAGATAAATTCTGCCATACAGAAACTCAGTCTGTGTGACACAGACACTTAATTTACCTATTTATAGTATAAAAGTATCAACAGTAAACATATGATTTAGTGATAACTGAAAAAATTGAAAGTGATGGTTGTGTTTTACTATATTTTGAATCTACATATATTTAAATACATCAACATATAATTAAAGTTCAATAGGAGATACTTGAATATTAACATTGTACGTATATTTCGTATACAAAATACAAACTAGGAACTTTAAGTGTTTTTTTGGTTTTATAAAATATAAAATGTACAAGATTTTTTAATTTGTTGGATAAATACAAGAAAAAAAAGTTTAAATTACACAAGTGTAAATATTTTTATTGTATCTGTTTACTTACATTAACTACAAACTACAAACTACACAAAAGTTACAAGTCTACAAAAGTTTGAATGAATCCCATAAATAGAACTCCAGTTGCGTACTAATTGCACAGTTAATATTAAACATAAAACAGAATATCTTTAAATCTTTAACACAATCAAAATCACAAAGATAAATTGCAACATAATAACTGCCAAAGTACTCTGTTATATGATGTTTGTATTTGATAAATATAAATGAATAACAAGATATTTAACTAATTGCTGTTACTGTTTATAGATTAGTATTTTATACATGTAACCTGTACATTGTACATACATATGTGATATATGTACTGTAGTTGATGGTGTAGAACATTAACCTAGTTTCATGGTTAATGTTTAATGTTGAAAATAGCCAATATCAAACTTAGAAAAAAGTTTAGTGTCTTGAAAAAAATGGACACAGTTTTTGACTCATATTTACTTACAGGTAATTAATTAATTAATTAAAAAATTCCAGCCAAGTAGTTACACAATATATAAAAATTAGATGGTAGTATAGTCAAAATAGTTGTTATCATCTTTTATCTACATATACCATTTATGATGGTGTAAGTATTTACATACTTATGCTATTTATTTTTGGTTTTACTTGCATTAGATTCTTCGGATTTCCCTGTTGTTGATTCACCCGTTTGGATTTTTGGCAGGTCATATTCCATCCATTATGGTAATTACAAATTACACTGTTTTTTGTCTCCATTTGTGCGTGCAATTTACATCTGATACTATCCACCATCTACGATCAGTACACACTCGTCATTTTGGTATCCTGTACTAATCTCTAATCTCTTGTATTTTGTTTGTCCACTTTTGTCTATAGACCTCGAAGAATTACGACGCAGTGTGTCAACTTGCATGTGGATAACTTACAGAAAAAACTTTCCTCCAATCGGTATAATCTCATTTTATTTCAAATACTTGTTTTTGAAACTATTATTGTCGTTTTTTTTACAATTTACAATAAAATTAAGAACATGTTTTAATTTTTGATGTTGTTTTAAGGTGATACACACATGACAAGTGATAAAGGTTGGGGGTGCATGGTGAGAACAGGTGAGAATTAATTACGAGTTTAATTTTTATCTTGAAGTTGGCATACTAATATGCATTATGCATTTCTGAACTGTGTGCTTGTCAAAATCTAATCAAAAGAATCAAAATTAAACTCTGTTTTTTTTAATAGGTCAAATGGTGATTGCCAAAACTCTATTATTAAGACATTTAGGTAAGTAATTCCGTTCTTCTGATTTTTATACTTTATGTTTACAGTATGTGTATGAATTTTTTGAACTGTCGCAAAAAAATCGAAATACAATGTAAATCTTTCTTTAGGACCTCAATGGCATTGGGATACACAAAATCGTGATAGTGGTTACCTACATATTGTATCATTATTTGCCGATCAACGACAAGCACCTTTATCGATACACCAGGTACATTGATTTTATTTGATGTGGCTGAATTTGCATAACATATTTTGAAGAAATCATCTTAAACAATAATATTATATGTGTGTGTACATAATACATAATAAAATTTGGTATTATTATTTTACAGATTGCTGCAAACGGCGCATCACTTGGAAAACCAATCGGCTCTTGGGTAAGAACTAAGAACAGTAGTTAGTTTTAATATTTTGTATAGCAGAATTGATTTCATTTATAACTGCACAAATGAAAATGAAAATATTAAACAGTATTTAAAATTATGTACTTTTCATTTCCAGCTAGGACCAAATACCGTTATTCAAGCAATTAAGAAAATAATAATCTCCGAACCCTGTTTAGATCTTCATGTACACGTCGCTATGGACTCTATAATTGTAAAATCTGAAGTTAAATGTCAATGCCTGTCACCACAAGGTCAAAAACATATACCTGGAAGGTAATGCCATTTCGTGTTTTATTGTAAATCTTATTCAAGGGAAAATGTTATTTTTTGTATTGTCTCTTTGAAGTGTAAATATTATGTGAAAAGTATAGTCTAAAGAGAATAATATTATTATTGTATTCCTTTGTATAGAGTGGACCAGAATTGGAAGCCCTTATTACTTGTTGTACCACTTCGACTTGGCCTTTCTGAGCTTAATCCTGTTTACATCCCTGGTTTAAAAGCAGTGTTTGAGGCCCCTCAAAATGTAGGAGTTATGGGTGGACGACCAAATCATGCCCTGTATTTTATGGGTTATGCTGAAAATGAAGTTTTATATTTAGATCCACATACCGTTCAATCTTCTGTCCAGATTGGCTCAAAAAATTGTTCCACAGAAGAAAGTGCTGACGAAACTTATCATGCACAAAAACCGGGTAGAATGAATTTTCTTGCCATGGACCCTTCAGTTGCCGTCTGTTTTTATGTAAATTCCGAGTCAGACTTTGATAATCTTTGTTCTAAAATCAGTGAAAGGTTTAGTTCCTGTGTTGGTCTCTTTGAAATTTGTGAGAACAGAGGAAATTTTGGTGCATATAGTGACATAACTAATTTTTCATCATCCTCTTCGTCAAGTAATCCACTTCAAACTTCTCATGCCCATGCTGGTTTTGTTCAAATTGGTGATGAGGAAGAAGAAGGTTTCGAAATTCTAGGATAATAAATACTAAATACTAAATATTAACTAAAATTCCGGAAACCGAAATAAAATCGTATCGCTCTTCAATTATCAAGTGCAACTCATTAACGATCTATATTATACGTGTATACAAATACGACATACGAAATAATATTATTACAAAACCCCAAACCAAAACATTCATCTAAATTTCGTCTTTCAGTTATAATTTAAAATGTTCTTTTATTTGTTTTTGTGTTGTTTGTTTTCATATATTGTATTATAAAATAAGTGCTCTATAAAATTAAAAATTATACCAAAATATTGTTACGTCATGTTATATTATATACGTTATACGTTATACACATTGTGTAATCACATAAATTATAAATTATTATATTCGCATTGCATTGTACAGAATTTATATACAAAACTACTAACTACAGTATACAAAAAAGATGGTATTCGTTAAAAAAAAAACGAGGCATCATAATATGTCGCTCTGTAAAATACAAAATACAATTGCGGACAAAATTGTGCAATTAAATTCAATACAATTTGATTTTTTACTCTGAGATCAATTTTTTGAAAATTTCTTTATTTTCATTATTCTGTGTTCATCACATTTTACATAATATATTTATCTGAGGTGAAATTCCAGTACTTTCTCTTGCCGGATGAAAGCATGAAATAACCGGAGAAAGCCAAAGATGGCTCTACAGACATCAAATTTCTCCATCCTCTGTGTCTGAAGTCTGAACACACATTTGTTCTACGTTCCACTGTGCACTGTTTAGTATCTATTATCAATAAATTATCTTGTACAAGATTAAAATTCTTGAGGAACATTTAATGGTGTAAACAATAAATAATTGATAAGAGCAGCGCTTTAAAACAGTTCTTTTGTTTAATATTAAATAATAAATAATAAAAAAATATAATATACTAAAATGTGAAATATGGAAACTGGAATTCCCGGAATAAAACATTAGACATTAGAAATGCAACCAATTTTATTTTATTTGAGCTCTATTAATAAATCTTTACGTGCAATACGTGCATTTCAAAATTCAAAAGGCAAAACATGAGATAGTGAGAGAGTAGGAGTACAAGAGAGCGTGGGATTTCCGTATATCCTATATTATTATTATAAGATTAAGAAGTACAGTATACACGAGAGAAGATGGAAGAGGAAAATAAGTTGAGGGTTCAGTTTTGAGGAAACAGAGGAAATCTTCTCAATTTAAAGAGACTACATGTTCTCTATATTATTATGTATTACGATACTTGAGATTATTATAACTCAGAACTGAATATTATGATACTTATTACTTTTGATATGATATATGATGCATCATCTATGTATAATATATATTATATATCACGCATACATACAAAATATATGAATGTTATTCAAATAGATTAAAATAGCCAATCATACATATTATTATTATATGCACAATGCACAATGTACAGTTATGGAACATTAGCTTACATCCGAGCTCCAGGAAACATTTTATTTACCTTAGAAGAAGCACTAATATTAATATAGACTATAGACACCTATACACACTATACACATTACACATATTTTGTATCTTGGATTTCTTAGAACTACATATTCTATTTTGGAATATAGAATATGGAATACCAAAGTAGTTTTATAAAAGCACATGTAAATGTTAGAGATATAAGAGGCATAATATATGACTTTATACGTATTACATATTATGTATGAAACTTGTTCTTGTTCGGCTCTTGGATCTTGGATCTTGGATGTTGGATGTTGGAGAATTAATACATTTGAAAACTTGATACTTGATGTTTCCGGAGTGAACTTTCATTTCCTTTACGACTTTATAGGTTTTCTTATTTTGTGTAAAGTGTAAAGTGTAGAGCGTAGAGTGTATAAAGAAGATATAAATTGTATAAATTCATTGATTTCTCCAGCCACAGTCTCAAAACTCTAAAGTCAAAACTCAAAAGTCTCCCAACTATAGACCATATGGAATACGGAATATGGAGCTCATATATATTATGCTGCTATCATAAACTATAGATTATAGACTACTTCACACATTTACAACAGACATTTTAGTAACTAATAACTAACAACTAACATACCAAATGCAATATGTACTGTACTGAATAAAGACAGACGTATAGATTACAGTGTAGAAAATAGAAACTTGTACGCTGTACGCTGTACACTGTACTCGTGTAACTTGGAAACTGGAACTTGTGTGTGCTTCAAATTTTCTCCTCAAGTTGTATTTAGTCAGTAGTCATAGATCAACAATATCTTTTGCACCCTTTGGCTTCTTACATAATACATAAAACGGAGTATGTGATATGGAATTTTGACTTTCTACTTTCTACTTTCCAACTTCTGAACAAACTGTAATATAATTGAATGTTATGTACTTATCATATATATAGTATAGTATATAGTATATAGCATAACATTGTAAATTGTAACACGACCAAAAGAGAACGTGATACATAAAACATGAAATTACAACTTAAACCATATCGTAAATAGACATGTGTATGATCGCTTCCGTTTTTAATACATTCTACACTCAAATTCAACATTCTAGATTCTAGATGCCAAATTCTAGATTCCAGACACAAACACAAACACGTTTGAATTTGGAATCAAAACTACCACATTAAAAACTAAAAACCCACACACAAAAACAAGTCTACAATCTACAAAATTCACCACTCTTGATTCTTGTCTCAAAACTCAAAATTATTGCACTTTTTCATACATTCTACGCCAATTTATGCTTTATGCACCACCATTTTTACTTGACCTTCGAACTTCGAGCTTTGAGTTCACTTTGAACTAGATGAGCTGAATTTTTTTTTTATTAAACTCTGAATGTTTACTGCCCCTTTCTCTTTTCTGTAGTTTTCATCTCCAACATTAGGTTTTTATTTATTATTATCATTATTATTATGACTATGATTTGTCATTTGTCGTTTGTCATTTATCGTTTATCCTTTGTTGAAAAACTTTGTAACTTTCTTCCTGTAGATTGTAAATTGTAGATATATTGAGTATTGAAAATTGAAATATGAAATGTGTCAAGTTTTTCATATGTTCTAGAAAAAGTACAGTCCTTCAAATTTGAAGCTTTGAACAAGAGAAAAGAAAATGTAGCATTTTCTGAGAAAAACTGATTGGAAATTGAAAGTTTGTTGATCTATTTTTTAGTTTCTAGATTCCAGATTCTAGATTCCAGATTCCAGATTCCAGATTCTAAAAATCACGTTTAGCTTTTAGCTTTCATCACTTGAAACTTGAAACCAGAAAATAAAACTCATGATTAGGCATGTACTTTTTAATTTTGCGGATTGAGTCTCTGTCTAGAAAATTTCGGGCTGAAAGTGAAAATTGAAATAAGACTAAAGACTAAAGACTCATGACTCTTGTAATTCAACTAGATAAATAAATACTTTAGTCAACACTTTGCACTTTCTGATCTGGTCATTTTATATTTATATAATTGTTAATAGGAGAATTTCGAGACCAGAGAAGACCCTTTATTTCCTATTTCATCCATCTAATATACATAATACAAAATATATGATACTACATTACGCATATAGTCAACCAAACGGTACTACATTTGTGGCTATATTTTATCATGTAGATTCAAGTCTCACGGACACCAGACACCAGACACAAGACACCAGACATAAGGCAAGAAAGAAGCCAGCGGAAGGAGAAAGAAGAAGATATGAGACGACGGGACTCGAAGAAATTATTACGAGTAGAGAGTAGAAAATATGTGGAAAATAGAAAGGGGTAGATGGTAAATTTCTAACTGGTGACTTTCTCCCAGCCAAAAGTCATATCCGTACTTTAAACATGATATAAATATGATATAATATGTGTGCACTGTGCACATTCCTGGATTGGATTGGACTGGATTATACATGTAGAAATGTACAGTGTACATGTAGAGAATAGAGAAAGAGAGAGGAACAAAAAGTTGAGAGGAAGGGAAGATAAAATAAAATAAACGTGTGTGACTAAATTCAACTCAACTAAACTCTTGGTGTATTTTGAAACTTGTAGTTCTAGAATCTAAAATTTAGAATCTAGATCTAGTTTTGTACTTGTATTTGGTAGTTGTAGTTGCAGTTGGTTACAAATGTAAGAGGAGATGGTTCACATCTTCACATCCACAGATTTTCAAACCAGTATCAACTATAGCGCATAAAATAGAGGATATAATATCTGTATGAGTTTTAAGCGCTATTCACTAGACACTAGACGCTAGACTCTAGAAATATGAGTAGCATCAACTACCAACTACCAACTATGAACTAGAAACTAGAAACTAGACAAGGAACATGATGCCGACTAATACTATGATATTATTATAGAACTACAACTAGAGCCAGAGTCAGAACTGGAACTGGAAATGGTACGAATGAGAACCCGAGTACGACTACGACTATAAAGACGAACATGAGCACGAAGATGAGGATGAGGATGAGAAGAAGAAGCTGAAGTAAAAGGAAAGAGGAAACGACGACGACAGTCTGTATTCTGTATTCTGGAGAATGGAGCAGTTGGAATAGCGAGTAAAGTAATAATTGGGTTAATTTAATCTGAGTTCACAAATTAAAATGAAAAGATGTTGGGAGCTTGTTGGAGTTTAGCACATGGGAATAGAAGATTGTAGATTCTAGATTCTAGATTGTGGATTTTAGACTGTGGATAGATACATGTTGAATCCATATACATTATACTTTATATTTTATACATGCATTTCCACACGGCAAATGAGAGGACAGCAGTTGTTCCTACATCCTACATCCTACATTCTACAGTACGGACGAATATGCTCATTTTCATGTATCTGTCTCTGTCGTCTGTGACTTTTACAACTTACCAGAGATTTTCCCTCCTCCTTCCATTTTATTTCACAGCTTGGCAACTGGAAACTGGAAACTGGAGAGTGGAAACATGAGAATTAGAATTAAGGATGAAAAGACGGAGACGGAGAAAGAAATGTAATAGTAAACGCCATGTTATAGCTTAAAGAAACTACCAATTTTAATACAGAGTCTACAGTCTACAGTCTACAGTCTACTTCTCACATTTCTCCGGCTTTCCATCTTCCCATTTCTCCGTCTCTTTATCATTTCTATATTCATTTTTTTGGAATGGAGAATGGAGATCCAGTGAAGGAAGAGAGAAGCAAGTAAAGGGGAAAAGGGAAAAGAAGTAGAAAAAGAGACTAAAAACCAAGGTGAACAAGTCGTTGTAATTTTTCCGACTCAATATCATTTTCCTCCTCTTATCTCGTACTTTCCACTTGCCTTCCCTCTTCCCTTGCTGTTCCTTCTCTAGTTTGTCTAGTGACTGCTCCCTGCTTTAGCTACTTGCTTCGTTGGTCTCGGTTATTCTCCGTATTCTTCATTTCCCTCATCTTCCTCTTCCTCGTCTTCGTCTTGGTCTGGCCAACTTTTCTCCCTTTTCCTTCCTCATATTTTCTCCACTGTGACTTTGACTTTCTCCTGCCTTTTTCCTCCTATTCTCGCTTCATACTTGGTATATATATATATCTTGGTTTGTAATATGTACGCTTTCAGCTTTTAGTCACTTCATCCCGTTCCTATTTCCTATCCCAGCCCATCTCAAACCAAGCCAAACCATCTTATCCTCTTCTTATTCTTAGGCATCTCAGACATCCGTGTTCATTGTTCATTGTTCATCCTTCAGATAGTTGTCCCGATGTGGAAATATCACCAGACCTGAACGATGAACGACGACGGCTGAAGGAGATGGAGATGGAGAAAGTCAAGTGAAACTATCATATCTCTGTATTCTGTATTCTGTATGTATAATGTACAGAGAAGAACCATTTATCAGGGAAAGTACTATGAAGAATGAAGAGGATAATGATGATAAAGATGAAGAAGAGAGGAATTTGGTCATAAACAGTTTCTCATTTGTTTGCCTCTTCCTTCTGGTACTTACTTGTTGCAATATTCCTATTCCAACATCCGACATATTGACTAGCATGAACCATTTACCATTTATTATTACCACACCACTAATATCAGTCAACTAAATAAGGCAATATATACTCCAGCCTCTCCGCACTCTCCACTCTGTATTCTGTATGCAAGATGCGTATGCTTTTAAATTTTCCCGACGTCCTTTGTTTCTTTAGTCTGTCGTCTGGTTCTGGCTCTAGTGTTTGGTGTTATTTATGATACAACTACATAACACTGTACACTGTACAGTGTTCAACCACTGTTGCTTCGCCTAGATACTTTATTGCCCTAATTTTGCTCCAGGTTGTTTATTTGATAAACTAACAGACGAGAGGAAAGAGACAACAGACTTGAACTCAAAACCAGCCCAGAGCAAAACCATGTGGATTGTGGATGTATTTTGTATTGACTGTAGACTGTAGATTGTAGATATTTTGGGCTGAAAAGGAGAGAGGAAGAAAACATGGAAAACATCTAAATTCCATTAGATTCTTTCTACGGATAAAAAAGGGAGGGTGATCTGATCTGAACGGATCTGGTGTGGTGTGGACTGGAGTGAGGGATTGTTAAAATTCGATCAAGTGTCTTTCTTATGGCAGGTCTAATACATCTATAATATATTAGAGCGTATGAAGGAGTATTGTTTATTTTCACTGTCCTCTAGTCTGTATAGTCTGTATTCTGTAGTTGATATCATAGTGTTAAGTACATGTGTATTGTAGTGGACAGTGGGGATGAAAGTAGGACAGAGAGAGAGAAATAAATCCGTGTGGAGTATGGATTGTAGAGACTGGTGACTGGTGAAGGGTTTTTAGTTTTCAGATGAGAGCTGTGAAAACTATATAATATAGACTGAGGACTGCAGAGTGTAGAGTGTAGAGTTGTTGATTAGTTTCAAATTCAGTGGATTTAGCCATGAGAAGGTTGGATTAACAATTCAGACCCAAAGTAGCACTACGAGTTGCGAGTTGTGGACTTTACAAAAATACAAATAGGAATCCAGAGTCCAGAGTTTGTCTCTGATCTCTCGTATCTGTTATGTGTGCCTTTAATTTACTAGTGCTTGTGTAGTTTGTAGTTTGTTCTTTGTCCATTGTCCATTGTCCATTGTTGGCCTTGAAGTTTTAAGTCGCGTAGATAGTAGATAGTAAACAGAGTATACTGAATACGGTACAGTTTGGGATATCAAGTCTGTAGTTTCAAGAGGTGTTCTCTCAATCTCAGTCTCAGTCTCATCACTCATCACACACTGTTTAAACTATGTCAGTCAACTTGTTACGTAAATGTATCTACAAACTAGAATCTAGAATCTAGAAAGTAGATTCACACCCACATGATCACGTATCCGTTGTTTTCTCTATAGGTATTTGTAATTTGTTTTAGGTGTGCAAGTTCTAATCTTGCTCTTAGCGGACTCCTTTCTCCTGTCCAGAAAAAGGATTTCCAATGTCCATCTCTCTCTCTCTCTCTCTCTCTCTCTTAGGTAACATCGTAACAGGCATACAACTTTCACCACACGTGTTCAATGTTCAACGTACAGTGTACAGTGTACAATGTGCAAGGAGAAATGGGCAATGAGGTGACCTTATTTACACGTCAGTGAATTAACTAGTAGACACAAAATGAGGAGAAAAAATACATATTTCAAGGTGGAAAATTTGAACCATCTCATTTTAGATTCTGGATTCTAGATTCTAGATTCTAGATTCTGGTGAAATTAAACTTGACCAGAACCAGAATCAGAATTCAGAATCAGAATCAAAACGCCACATTCTGATGTGGTTCATTGTGGTGTCCTTTAATGTTCAATGTTCAATGGTTTATTTCTTCTCCAGTCTCCAGTAAAATCTCCAGTTTCCAGTTTCCAACTCATGTTTTAGCATTGAATTTGACGTCTGTATTGTACACCGTACATTCTGCTCTCGCTGTCTATCTAACATGTCTAATATCTAGTGTCTAGTGTCTAGTTTCGAGTGTACAGATAATGTACAAAGTTTTGAGGAGAGAGGAAAAGAGGAAATAAAAGAAGAATCCTCATTAGCTAAGTAACACAGGATTGATATGTCTATATACTATACACTTCATATATACCTTGTACATGACATTTTTGTCACCCTCCATTCCACATTGTGATTTGCTGTTTTCTATCCCTTATATGGTACCTCATATCCTCCACCTTTTACGATATGATACGACATGATAGAAGATAGAAGAAAGCGGATATGTAGAATGTAGATTGTAGATTGTAGGTGGATTTTCTCCCTATTCTCAATTCTGTTCTGCTACACACTACACACTACACACTACACAGGAAAGGAACGCGTGCCAAACTCATGTTTTTCCGCTAACGCTTATGTCTTCCCCCGTAATATCTTGGATCTTGAGTCCTCACCCCATTTCTACATTTTCTGGATACTAGACACTAGACATTAGATACCTTTCTCTGCCAAAAAAGTGCTTCCCTCTCTCTCTCGTTTAGATTCAGTTTGGTCTACCGTCTACAGTCTACCCAGATCCAGATTGTAAAAAACATTGCAGTCGGCATAGTATACATTAGAGGTGCAGGCGTCTAAGGACTCTACACATTGTATGTGTACACACGTGCTTAATATTTCTAGTTTTAGATGCTGGATTCTGGATTCTGGTAATGTCAATGGGTATTGGAAGACGAACAAGAATCTCGAATCTGGAGCTGTACGTTGTACACTGTGCACTAATTTGTGAGTGTTGCCGTCGTCATCCTCATCGTCAAACACCAGAGCACCAGATTGGTGAAAGGAGCTGTATGTATATGAGTCAAGTATCCGCATAACTACAGACTGTAGAGTGTAGAGTGTAGAGCTACAACTATGTATCATGGATCGCGGATCGTAGGTAGAAGTAGTTGCAAATTTCTAAATTTCTAGTCAGTCGTAAGTTGTAACATAACGGAACATGACCAAAAACAAGCCCAAAGGCAACCAAGGACATGCACAAAACCAGAGAACCGGATAGAAGACAGATGAGATTTCTCCCTCTCACTCATTCTACAGATATTTTACCAACTCGCTGTATTTTCTGGATTCTAGATTCTGAATTCTAGATTCTGTACTTTGTATCTCGTTCTATTTTTGTCCGTCCAGCTGGAGCCAGGGAAATCTTAATTTCAAATTAATGGATTCAACAAATTAGACTAACTCACTCATGTTCCTCTGGGTTCGGAAATGTATTGTGTATTGTGTACTCTGTACTCTCTACTGCTTTCTCTTGTCTCTTGTACTTTCCCTTGTTTTGTAGTGTGTGCTCAGCTCAGCTCAAAAACTTTTCTTCACTTTAGCCTCAACCAGCAAACAGAGAAACAGAAACATAGGCATAAACTAGCATATGTACAATGTACATTGTAGATATACGTTGTACAAGCTATGATATATGTTACAATCATCATCAGGGTAAATTGGATCCAAAACTTGAAATCTAAACTCTGGATTCTGGATTCTAGATTCTGGATTCTGGATTCCCGATGGATTACGGATTACGGATTTGCCCTTGAAACTTGAAAATTTTACAAGGTGTGCAGTTAAAATGTTAAAATGTTAAAATGCGCTGAAGCAACTAGAACAATTTTAATTTTAAATGTCTGCATTCTCGGAACAATTAGTCATTTAGTCAACAGGCGCATTAGGATTCTCATCCTTTTTATTTTTATATAAATGCATAATAATTGGCTAAAACTGTGCGGGTGTGCAGTCCTTTTTAGTAGTTGATTAAATTAAAATGTGGATATTTTAGCATGATTTTCCGGGGTGTTCCGTGTTTGGATTATTACTATTATGAATTACGTATTGATGTTTTGAATTTAGAGTTTGGTGTTTGGTGTTTGGTGTGGAGCACTTGGAATATGGAATGTAACAGATGAAAATAGCCACCGTCGAGTCAAGTGACTAACTGTACAGTGTACAGTGTAGAGTGTAGAGTGATTTTCATAGCTGTCTTTGTCGAGATTTATTTGACATGCATGAGCAAACATACCGCATACCATCCACTCTTCAGAATCCAGGATACTGGATGCACCGTCTCCTTCATTAACTGTATGTTGTATGTACTAATGTTTCATTTTGATTTGAATTTGGGAGATTTCACTCTCACTCGGTCCATCGGTTTAGTCACTAGTCACTAGCCGTCCATTTCCATTTCCACTTCCATCCCCATGATTATTATTATTATTATCATCATCCTTCCTCTTTTCCCTCTACTTTCTACTTTCTACTTTCTCCATTGCCTGGATTCTGGATTTTGATTCTAAATTTCCTTTGGTTTGCTCTGGTTTGCTCTGGTTAGGCTGAAATTACAAGCCATGCCAAGGAATGGAATAGGAAATGATTGAGCATTGAGCATTGAGCATTGAGCCTCTCGCTCTTCCCAAGAATTCTCATGAACTTGAATGGCCAGTAATTTAATTAGAGAGAGAGAGGGGAGTGAAACTAAAATGGAGAGCCAACGTTGCTTGTTGGCTGTTCGTTGGGAGTTGATCAATCTAATGGATTAAATTCCTTTAAACAATTTCATTCGCCAGCCGTTTTTATCCAACATCCATCCATCCATCCATCAAGTTCCCAGGCTAATATTATACAATAAGATGCAACACAATACGGCATTTGCCATCCATTTCATCATCCAACTCCACACACCAGCAACAGCAGCAACGAGAGCAGCAACGACAATGACAATGACAATGAAAACGACAACGACAACAAAAACGATCCAGAATCTGCATAATATACAACGAGTACTGAAATAGCTCCAGTAGTGAAAGCAGTGAAAGTAGTGAAAGGAGTACAGATGGGAGTAAAATTTGTCGTATGCTGTATGCTGTATCGAATTGTGTTATGAGTAGGGTCTAGCGACTGTCGATTGTCGATTGTCCCTTATGGCAGGATATTCAGATTGCACACATACAAATACACACAATACACGAGCTTTGCAATAAATGAACAACTTTTGCATTCGGTAGAGTAGCAAATAGGAAATAGGAAATAGGAAACAGCTAATAGCAACGACGAGGACGAGGACAGAGTTGAAATGACTGGTAATACAAAACACAAAATACGGAATACGGAATAAAATATACAAGGAGCAAAGCAGAATGGAGGAAATGTAAAATGTACAATGCGCAATGCACAAGCTCGGATTGGTGTGAGGTACGGAACTCAAAACTCATCCGCATCACACTACAAACTACACTACAAACTAGAGAGAAAAGAGCTGCAAAGAGGGAAGAAATGAGAAGGAGAAAGGAGATTCGGAAAACTTCATTTCTCACATGAGTGCTCTCAGCCTCATGTTTTCCACATCCTACAATCTACAATCTGCAATCTACAATCTACACACCGATACAAAGTACACAATACACACTCAGTAGTAGCAATAACAATGCAGGATCCTACACGGATTATTCTAGAGTCTAGAGTCTAGAGTCTAGATTCTAGAGGCTACATGTACTGCAGATTTTAGATTGTAGATTAGAGAGTGAAGAGCGGAGAGTTGAGAGGAGATAATAGTAAAGAAAAACCCGGAATTTGGATTATTACAAGGTGATGAGTGATGAGACTCAGTACTCAATGATTCAAACTTGAAACATGATAATTTTCCTATTTGCTACCTACGCTCATCCTTTACTCCTATTTTTACCTATTTTAATATACTAATAATCAGGTATTTATTGTGTGCATTGAGAATTGAGCATTGAGTATTGAGGATTTACTAAACGGATATCCCACGCATATATTCGTATAGCTCAATCAGAGATTACTTGATACCGCTCCATTTTAACACGCTGTCAACATCAACATCAACATCAGCTGGACATATTATTTACAAGTGACGACTTTTTTTGGACATGGACAACGACATGAAGACTGAGCTGACTTGAGATTTGAGATTTGAGTCTTGAGTCTTGAGTTGAGACGTCTTAGCTAGAGATAAATATTTGTAATGTAAAAGCATGGACTGCGGACCTATGTATTCTCTAAGTTTTCTGCATGTATCGTTTGCAGTCTGGAGTTTAGAGTCTTTGCGCGGTGATGAAAATTCACAGAATATGGTTGTGAATTGTGAATTGAGGATTGAGAGTGACAACTTTTTTCACTCTGATATTTTTTGTACTTGAACTTGTCTCTCATCTCGTCTTCATTTTTGTGTCTGTTTCTGCTTCTGTCCGTTTCTTTGAGGGAAAGTTGAGGAGTTGAAGAGTTGACGACTTGAAGTTGGACAAGTTGGAATTGGAACTGAAACTGAAACTGAAACTGGAACTAAAACTAGAGCTGGAACGGGAACGGGAGTTTTCCACACTTGACTTGTTTTTTTCCCATGTATTTTGTTGTCTTTTCCTCTCCTCCTTTTTATGCTCGTGTACACTTTCAAATTTTAACTCACAACTCGCAAGTTGCATGTACTATGTGCATTTTACATTATAAATATACAGTTGAACTTTCAACATTCTAGATTCTGCATTTTCCATGGTTTTTTTTCTTCTGGGTTCTAGATTCTAGATTCTAGATTCTACGTAATAGAAACGATGCAGACTGGAGACTGTGACATGTAGCACATTTTACTACGGCCGACAAACATATGCCCATTTCTTTTCTTTTTTCTCATCCTCTTCATTTCTGTCTCTGTCTCTGTTGATATAAACTAGAATCTAGAATCCAGAACCTAGAAAATTCTCTCCATTTATATTATATTTACGTTTACACCCGTACAAACAAAGACGTATTCTTTCTGGTCTCCTTTTTTTATCCACGTTGTCCTTGTAACTTGTACTTTTTAGTTTTCCAGTTTTTCAGTTTTTTCCTATTGTCAATGAACGATGAAAATGAAGATATGGAGAAAGTTTGTTTTGTTTTCTACTTTTTCCTTGTTGCTTTGGTTGGTTGCTCACTCATTCACTTTCTTCTCTCCTTCCTTTTGCTCCTTATTGTGTACAAGTAAAAACCGCCCGTCACATGACGGGCAGTATAACGTCTCAAAAAATTCATATCCGGTGGCTCAGGAATCTGT
>JAQGBH010002818.1:0-22426 GCA_034698265.1 Sminthurinus aureus
TCGGCAATGTACCGAATACGGGATGGTTGTTTTTATACGAGCAATGGTTACAGGATGCATTTTTTCTTTCAGTGTATGTGCTGTTCGTCCAAGAAAAATTCAAAACTCCGGTGTTGTGTACAGTTATTATATTATAGCTACAACCTGCAGCATGCAGCACAATCATACTTAAAATTCAAACATGAATTAATTTTAATACCTAACTTCAGTGCCATTTTTTATCCAATATTATGAACTCGTTTTTGCACATTTATGTCCACAAAATAAATTTATTGTTTTCAAAATGGCCCTTTTATGTCAAATTAATGACCGGAGGCGTCGCAATGATTTGAAAAATGGAGAAAATAATTTTAAAAGACATAAGCTGCAAATTGGTCTTGAAGTAGAATGGAATAATCTCTTATTTTAATCCTCTGTGTTTGGGTCATTTTTGCGTGCACATAATGTAGATGACAACAAAGAGAATGACGGCACAGTAAAACAAATTTTTCCTACCACCAAAATTAAAATCAATGCCATAATATAGAATATATATAATATGCATAATATATTATTATATGCTCAATCTTTAATCCTATGTACGAGCCTGTTTTTTTTTCTTTTCATTTATATCAAGTTTTTCAAATCTAGTCAAACGTCACTAACCACGACAATATGTTCTGCGTTTTGCACGTATTCCTGCAACTTGTCTGTCAGTCTAATCATATAACATATAAGTTTACTCGAATGCCTCAAGCTTGAAACTGCACCCTTTTACACGTCTGCTGTGTATGTATATTAAGCTGTTCTTAACATTTCATTATAACGTGGCCAATAAATTTATAAAATGTACATAAATGCACTTATTGCATACTTTTTGGAAATAGTATAATAATACAAAATAAAATATACGTGTAGTATAAATTATGGTACTCTAAACAATTTTTTAAAATAATGAGTTTCCCATTGAAAATTCATTTATGAATACATTTGCAAAATGAATATAATACTGTAAGTATACTTATAACATGTAATACAGAATACATTTAGTTGATGGTCGCAAAAAGTTTCTCGTCATTTAAATATACATGTGAATTCACTCTGAATCTCCCTATCCTCTAAATTTGTTGTCGTCAGCAACTAGGCCTGGATAAACAACGTGCTAATAAAAATAAACTGAATGGTTGGACAATTTCAACACGCCGCTAACTGAATGTTCCCAAAGAGAGAGAGAGAGAGAGAAAGAGAGAGAGAGAGAGAATTTTTTCAATTGACCAGCTTCACAGCATTAAATCATTTAATTTGATGAAAGACATATGTATACTGATGTATTCCTATAAGTACATTAAAGCAAAGTACAAAAAGGATGGTCTTTTTTATATTAGTCAGGGTCAAGATCAAACAAACAAACTTACACTGTACAACTTAGAAAACAAAATAAAATTGGTTGTTAAACAGAGAATCATGTATATTGTATATTATGCTCTTTCCTTTTACATGGTGGAGAATTTTGCTTACTGTTATACATGTTAAACTATTGGCAAAAATTCAATGCACAATGTTTATAAGACGACACTGTACAATGTAAAACACGCCCGTCATTACACTTACTTGTTGTTGTAAAGAGCTTAATATTTATGATTTATTGTAGAAAGATGAATGCATACATTCTTACATAAGACATGAAATTGAGGAAACTTAATCAAGCATCTAATCTTCTAACAAGTACACTACAGTCATGAAATTACATTTACATTTTAGGCTAAATTATATTCATGTACAAACATAGTATTGTCCATGAATGAATTATACCGTGTGTCATACCATAAGACATATGTAAATGATATCAATGATATGTGAAAAATATCCTTGTTGTAACCTATCTCATGCAAATATAAACAACAGTAAATATTACATTAAAATGTTTTCGTACCTGTACGACTTTTTCAAAATTATCTTGACTCTTTTGACAAGCGAATGCCTTTTGCAGGTTTCTACCAACTCCTACACTCTTTTGTAAAAATTGTTCTCCATGTTTTTCAAGCCAGTCCAGAACCTAGAGAATTTGACAAAAATGTACAATTTTAGAATTTGTCTTGATTATGCATTTGTTTTTTAAAGCAATCATACTACTTTGTAATAAAAATCCTGAAATTTGAGAAGTACAAACCTGCTTAACATCTTCCTTAAAAAGCTTCAAAGCCAGTCTTTGATGTAGTTTCACTTTCTTTGATGTCCATTTTCCTATAAAAAATATTTATTATTTATTTTATATTATCACAAAAAAGTCCCAAAATCCAAAAGTATACACGTGTGTGTATACTTTTAACGGCCTTTTTAATGTTATTTTACTACATCATATTATTATTTCCTTACCTTCTAAAGTTCTGTGTCGAGCTAAAATTTGGTGGATAACGTCTAATACATGCTTAGCACCTAGAAAATAAATAACAATAATAGAACATTAACTAATTACGTGTTACCCCAATTATTTCATTTGAAAGGATAAGATGGATTGTAGTATATAAAAGGAAACACGTGTTATGGTACTTCAAAAACACACCATTTGAATAATCGGCAGCCGGGTCAGTATTTCTTTGCGGAGTTCTCCCAATTTCGTCCTTAAAAATTCAAAAACATAGTAATTAAATGAAAAATGTACAAAAAACAACCCACCAAATGAACAAAGAAATTTGGATTCAAGTATGGAATATTGAAGAATATAAACATACATGTTTCTGAGGTAAAATTTCCAAATGTGGCTGGTTACACACGTGAACCTAAACATTTTACGAAATAAACACAAATTTGTATTATTTTGGTATTAAAATCCATAAGTAAATCGTCCTACAAAGCCTTCAAAGACAGCATAAGATTTACATCATTAAAACTAGTGAAAATTATCTAACTGAATTTAGAAATAAGATTAAAATTTTTGACGTACCAAATGGTCAAGCTGATACAACAATTTCTTACTGGTACTATGAACCTGTAACAAAAAACATCACACGTAAAATTTTAATTTTTGTATAAAGGATCTTTTACATTTTATTAGATATATATATTATGTATTTCATATATTATACATAAAATTTATGGTTGTAGCTATGTAGTATATTATTATTATTTATTATTGGTTAATAATTAAATATTTATAATCATTTATGACTTTTGCCAACGCAGATTCCAATGTTTTCATTGATGGAGGCTGCAGAAGAGTTCAAACAACCAAATAAAAGAGTATGAGGCTTTGAACAATTTAACAAGTAAATTTATAAAATATAGAGCTTTGATAGAGAAAATAGATGTTTGTGATAAAGTAGAAGATAAAAGCAAGCTACTACAGACAACAGGGAAAGCAGTTAGAAAGGTGAAAGTTGCCTAATATGCAAGTAAGATAGATTATAGATTACTTATCAATTATATTGTGTAGTAAAGAAATAAAGTTGAAAATCAGTATATAAATTATAAACTAAAGTAAATTCGGTAAGTGTAGAAGAAAGAATAACTTTGAACACAATATAAATCATAAAAATGTTTTGAAAAGCAGTAGAAGAAGCTCGAAAAATTTAACATGTTACTTTATAAATGGCTACAAAATCATGTATGAATACTATGGTAGTATCATAAAGCTAATATACAGGTATCTGTATAATATTATATTCTTTGAAGAGATATATTTTGATTTCAATTTTGCGTTCCTTTTGCACAGATTTCATACTCCACTTGTGCTTCATATTTAGAGGTGTAAATATATATATATATATGTGTACACATAAAAAATGAATTTCCAGGGTTCATGATACATACGTGATATATAAACGTAGTTTTACTAAACATGTACTTTTAATCTTTTTTGTGACTAACAAAGCGGAGCTCAAATATTTAAAAATGAATTAAAATACAAGAAAACTCACATCGGTATAGGCTTGACACATGGATTCGTATATCGTTTGGTGCTGATGTATACATGTTTCAAGCACAGCCGCTTCACTGGGAATGCTCAAATTATCACACGCTGTACTCCAGCTCACAATTTTTTCGGCGTACTGAAACATAATAATTAACAGTGTATGTGTAATCGAATTCAAATTTGGTCTCATCAAGTTGATAAAAATTGTAAAATAGCAATTCTTTATCATCAGCTACTGGAAGGTTTACCTGTTCTGCTTTTTGATGAAAAGAGACTGATAACGCTAATAGAGTATTTCTCTCGTCCAATGCACAGGTCAATTCCTTCCAAGCTTGATTAATTCGACCAGCGAGATTTCTAATGTGTTGACCCGCGTAATGTCCGCTATCGATCATATGTTGAGCCATAGCTAGAATTCGATTGATGCTTGAGCACCCATTCTAAAAATCATTGCAAAATATTATTTGTAAATTATTGTTCTCTCATGAACAAAAAAACGAAAATTATATTCATTTGTAAAGTAAAAAAAATACGCATGGTAAGATGTTATACCATCAGTGACACGGTGAACTGTTCATGGTCTGCTTTTAAACGTTTCGATTCTTGATAACTTTGGCCTATTTCAACGTATGTGGATAAAAATGCTTCGTGACTGTGTCGAATCCAATCAAGCATCTGAAAAAACCCATATTTATAGAATTAAAATATTATGTGACTTTCAATATAATATATTCCTGATAACATTTGTAAATAGACTTAAATTCAAAAATTCAGAAAAAATGTTACCTTTTTACAATCTTGTTCAAAATGCCTAAGTTGAAAACATTGATCTAGTTTTAATTTCTTTGCATGCCAAAGCTGGAGTAATTGATCTTTAGCACCATGAATTTGTTCAACCATTTGCATAATTGTTGGGATGCTCGCCTGAAAAAACAACACAAGAAAATTACAAGAATGTGAAATTACAATTAAAGGGAACAGGAAAAATTGTTATCATTATTACCATTTTTTATTAATATTATTAATTAATTATTACACTACAAATATTACTTACTTGCAAGTCGGGATTAGAAACTGAGCTGGATGAGCTACTTCGTCCACCACCAGAGTATCCAGAATCATAACCGGAACCCGATGAGTCAAAGCTCAATCTAGAAAACAAATTCAAACCCAAAAATAAGTTGTTTGAAAAACACATAATATGTAACTCTTTGACAAGTGATCAGTGGTGAATGAAATTTCAATCTCAAGTTCTCAATATAACATAAAACGTTTACCTTTTCAGAAGTTCTTGCCCCATTGCATCGACATCATCAAATGGGGCACGCATGATTTTTTCTTTAATTTCTTCATGTAATTCTATACCGTGTTTAATTGCATTTACATCGTCAGCGAAATCATTTCTTGTTATATCTTCTCTCCAATCTTCAAGGCGATCCAACAAATCCCCAGCGACCCATAAAAAATTCTCTAATGCCTATATAATTTAAAATTAAATACAAAGTTTCAGTTTTTTTTTCGTAGAACAACAACAACTATTATTATTTTGTGTTGTTGATATACTCAATATCCGTATATACATAGGGTAAATATAATGAAACATTCTTCTGTAAATTATAAAAACTATCCACTTGTGTACAGGTTATACGTAAATGTTAGCGCTTAACACAAACTTTTGTGAAGCAGTACACTTTATACTTTATACCGAGCGTAGGCTTACAGCTTACAACTTTGATTTGACGTAATTACTATCATATAAAATCAAATTAATAATCATACGTATTATTATAATATCAACTAATATTAATTTTAGTATTATTATTTAATCTCACCAGTCGAGATTCAATCCACTGTTTGTGGTCATAATGAAAGGTCCCTTCAAAATCATTGGTCAGTTGAGAGGTTTCAATTGATTTAAGTAGGCAGTCCAACCCAACCATTGAAGTCTGTAATTGATCAACAATCAATGTTCATTATTATTTTATAGGAACAATTTCATTAAAAAAACATTGAAATAATTAGTTATAATCAAGTTTATTAAGATGCTTGGTCCGCCTCTACATACGCATATCATGTTTCGTTTTATGTGCATATATGTATTTCACTTCTGAACCTAGAAATCATTACAATTTGACACGCTACACACTGTACACAGTACATTTGATTCGGCTAATATGTATGAAATGCATTATAAAATTGCTAACATATTATTGAACCATTGAAAATATTGCTGAAAATTATATTACATTCATCACAGTATACACGCTGCACTAAATTTATATATACATAACATTTCAAAGACCAACAATAAAGTACAATTTTCAACGGCAATGTGTATAAAGTCTACAAACTTATTCCTCATGTTTAATTGAGTAAGGCAAATTTTACTTGCTACTATTTATCAGCGTTTACATTGTACATTGTACATTGTCATTCATAAATAAAATCAATAATTTAATGAGTAATATTGAGTTCATGTTGTGAATTTCATAGTAGTGCATTTCATACAGTGTAGAGTTATAGGTCAACATTTATGGAGAAAATATGCATATCACACACAATGAGTCGTCTTTGCAGAATATGTTATGTTCTTTTTGTTGATTTTTCAGCTAAAGAAAATTAGGGCAAAATTCGTTTGAAGTTTTCAACTATCGTCGTAACATAATTCATTTCATGGAAAGCGTATATATTATACGATATCAATATGCATATAATTATTAATAAAAGGTTCAATGTATTGTACAAATTAGGAAGTAATAAAGTAAATTTTAATAGATATATACATGAACATGAAAATTTTACAAACCTCAAACTTATACTTATGACTTCCTAAGCTTGTCCGTTGCTTTTGCCAAAAGTTATCTGGTTTGATGATGAACACTATATGAACGAATGATGCAAAATGTTCATTCAAAATCTTTAGTATAGGTTTAACGCTGGACCATGTGCCTCCTCTCATGTCAATCACGACTGAAAATCCTCGTTCTCGTGTTTCCTCACTGTTCATTAACAAAAAATCAGGATAAATATTAATAAAACATGTAATAATTAGAAGAGTTCAATACTTTATATATATATAAATAAGCATATTATGGACTATGATGATGATCTGTCAAGTATCCAATTGCATAGTACATAACATGTATAATGTATATAATATACATATTTGTACATGACAACGCAACATTAACAAAATCTCTGTTTTTAAAAACTAGTACAATGGTACATATCAAATTTGATGAGACATCTGCTCATTTTTCATCAACTTGTGTGTATCGAATAATTTCTGGTTTAGCTTTGCTTACCATGGAATCGAAAAGAGGTAATGCAGAAGCCGTTTAAGGTCTTCACTATGAGCTCGATCACGCCTGGCAGAAGTTGGAAATAACATGAGAGGACCACCTCGCTTATCCCTCCCGCCATTTACTATAGCCAATCGGTCCTGCAAAAGACTTAAAATATCTTCTGCTCGCGGCCCGTCCATTCTTCTCGGTGGTTTACCTACGAGCTAACATCCAATACCTTGTCACCTTTCACCTAAAAACAAATAAAAAATATTAAAATCATATTAGTATTCGTCTTTAAAATCACTCAACATACTTTATAGTTCAATCAATCACACTGCCACCATCTTTGGGACATGAAATTAATATTACGTCAACGCTCTTTGTTTTGGAACGATGTCGTTTTAATCCTAAATCATGAATGGTCATAGGTTTGTATTATAAGAGAATCCAAAAACTACTACACGTTATGCTACTTTTTGCTGTCACTTTGCAAAATATGCCTTTCTGTATTCTGTACTTAAATTCTAAAACTAGAACAAGTATACTATAGTATATACACACAAAGATTCAAAGTTAATTAATATTGTGTAAAATTCACGAGTCTGAAACTTTGACAGCATGTTTTACTGCATGTATATAAATAGTACCCATTGTCCATGACATCAGAGTTCATGTTTTGGCAAACATAGTGTATAAAAGATATTGAAAAGTTCAAAAATCAATAAATCCGATAGTTTCGAACAAAAAAGAATCAGTGTACATACTAGTTTCCATATAAAAAAAAGCTAAGCCATTCTAATGATAAATCCTTCGGTTATTATTACTACAGGATTTAATGGATCAAGCTAAAGAAACTGTAGAAAAAATGTGCTCATTCATATGTATATCGAAATGTGCTTATGTATAAATTAGTGAAAAAAACCATTAATCTGTGGTGAAGTTTTCTATGTGTAGCTTTTACTACCAACTACTACAAACTACGTACTCAGCTTCTACTAATATTTACAAGCATTCTTTTCCTGTCTAAAGTTACAAAAATGCTACTATAATTCCCTCCTTTTCTGCTTTGTGTTTCTACGGAAAGTATTAAAAATACGGTATATATATGTTATATGTAGTGGCCTCTTAAACTCACGGCAATTCACCCAAAAACCAAAAATTCCATTGAATCATCGACAATCGAGCAAGCTTGTAATCTACAATTTGTCTATTTCTTGCTTCCTGAACGTTTCATCTTTACGGCTCTCTTCCGAAGACTTTTATTACCTTGTTCAGAATGCACTAACTACAGAAGGAAATGGATAGAGCGGCACATGGAATTCATCTATCCAATTCACATCCTTGTGTATACATACAGATATAATACAATCCTTGTAAAGTAATGTAAAAAAGTTCAAGAAATAGTAAAAAAACCAGAAAGAGAGGGCGAGAGAAAGGAAGAAAGAAAACCGTGTAAAACATGTCTTACAATTGTGACTCTACAGCACTAACTTGCCAACACAACACATTTAGGGAAACTTATGACCATGATCGATTTTTATTATGACAGCGACAACGAGAATATACCATTGCATTGATCCTCCTTTTTCAATGGCACACAACACACAACACTTTTCGCTTTTCATAGGAAATTAATATTATTTAGAACTATAAGTTTTACACACATATCTAGAAACCAGTAACAAATATATACATCTATACAATCTACATTACGTATATTATTATATCTGTACAAAATGTTGCACAAATAGTACCCAACAAAACAAAATCTATTTTAAACCACTCAGTATTCAAAATGCGTATGCTGGGCTGAAATATGAAATACATCTCCATGAAAAATAATATCCTATTTTGACATATTTATGAAGCAAACGTAAGCTTGGAATCAGTTGCATTATTACATAGTACATAGTACTATTGAATTACAGAAATATCTCGTTATTGTTTGACTTGTAATAATCCATATATCTGTCTAACATCAGTATTAAAAGTCAATATGAGCTCATGTAATATCTAATTATTCTTGTTTACTATAGTAAACAGTAAACAAGATATATTGAATTCCTCTCTTCAATAAGTATCCGTAAATATTACAAAAACTCATCTCATTTTCAAAATATGACAAATAACTATCATTGTAGACAAATAGGTTTAAGTCAGATTTTTTACTTGTGATGAGTTTTCAATGAGATTTCTAAAAACATTAATCCTTTTGTACATCAGTATATAACATATTATATAGCGGACAATTGATGTAGAAGTTATATATAGACTGTAGGTTACGCAAAATTATCATGACATCATTGACATGAAACTTGAATGAAATCGTCGGCTACAAATGTCCAGTGATGACATAAAATATTCGTATTTTCGATCTATATGTCCCAACAACTGGTTTATTAATTCCGTGCACAACTTTCAACTTGAGACATTCTTAAATTTGCAATGTCGTCCCATGTACAATGTACATGTAGTTCTTCTGTACAGATAACATACGCAAATCTACTTTGTATAAAAGATCAATTTTGAAAAGTAACTTTTGTAGCAACTCTTTTATATTATTTTATTTTATATTGACGTATGAACCGAGCTCAGCATACCTAACTTCGAGTCCACAGTACAAACTTTTTAAGATAAAGAATTAGGAACACACAAGTAGCTTAGCATAAGAAACGATGGAACAAAAAAAACTTTCACATCACATCTTTTCAATAGAAAAGAGGCTTACATCATCATATCGTAAATGTTCTACACAATAATATTATCTTAATCATGAAAGTTTGTCCACATGCTCCTTGATCGGTTAGCATAAACCAGTATAAAGACCTTATTTCAAAATTGCCTATACACAACAGCCATTATTTGGAACATCTTAGGTTTATAAACATGCGAAGAATCTCCTTGTACTTTCTGGTTTTATATTTTGTATCATAAAGATAATCAATAATCATATTCTTCTGACATTATCAAATACATGTACAATGTACAGTGTAATTCTTTTTTGAGCGAAAGGAAACGTGAATAGGCTTTGACATATTAGCAAAACTTTAGTGGTCTGTATGTAGTATGTAGTGTGTAAAAAAATTGTACTGTATTGCAAATCAACGTGTAGCATGGGCAGTAAGTATGGATTATACATATATATAATATTATATAAAAAGCAGACACCATATGTATAGGACCGTGGTTACAAAACGAGATCGACTGTAAGCAGTCCAATTCGGAAGAAATGCACAAGGGGATAGTTTTGAAAAATCATGCCGTTCGCATTGCACGTGTAGACAAATTACATTCTGTTAGTTTTTACGCGTCCCAGGAACATGGAACATGTATTCATACGCTACACTCTACACACAATGCTTAGTGTTTGTAAGTTGTACAGTGTACGTTGTACACTGATGCGGTCCACAAAAACCATTATTTATGTACTATCATCCGTAAGAGTTTCCAAACTCGCATTAAAAAATGCTCACATAATGCGAAATTCATAATAAACCTCAAACTTAACAGTAACACTGTTGTGATTTCTGAGCTGTACTAACTAGAATCTCATATCATACACACATCATATGTATCTATATTCTACATAACCACCACAAAATAAATTATGAAGAATAGAGAAGATACATATCATAATATATATACAATGTCCATAGCATATAGCATATACATTACACATATTATGGTGTGTAGTGGATAGCACTAGAGACTAATGTATTTTAGTAGTCATAAAAAATTATGAAGCATAATATAATATACATACATATACGGACAAATTTCCCGGGTAGTGCGAAAAAGCCTTTTAAGGGCGAAAAACTTTCACACCGTATACAGTATACACCTATATAGAGTATACACAGTAGTCAATGAAGAAAAAGCTCTTTTCAAACAGTAGAGAGAAAAATCCTAAGCATAATATAAATTATACGACTTCTTTATATGGCTACAGTAATTTTTACCATATCATAGAATTTCATTGCAATCAACTCGTACCAATTTCTTAGACTTCAAACTTAAAACAACTTGTGTATTTGTGTATATTTTATCTGCAACACTCCATGATACACACATAGTACACTGCACAACGTCAAAACTCTTAAGAGATATTCAAATCCTCATCATTCTGTCTACCGTCTAAAGTACAGAGAACATACCAATACCAACCATTTATATTTGTGCTATGAAGAAACCCAATGTACTGGTAAAAAACATTTTATACTGCATTGCATAATTTATGAAAACGTGCATACATCGTACGTCTGTATATTCATGTACGCATTCATGTGCATACAGTGCACATAATGCGTGTATGTCCGATGTATGTACTGAATACGCATAGACAATAACCACTTGGGACCTCTGGACAGGAAAGTGTACACATTCATACATCTACAAAATATTTCAGCAAGAAGAAGAAACATCTAATAGTAGAATTTGCCTAACGCAAAAGCAAAATCTTATTCTCACAACAAAATAACAATATGCACACAAATTTTGCAATGCCTCTAGTCCGTCCGTACGTAATGATTACTGTCTATACAAATACTAATCCACTAATACAATCTGTTCCATCCCTTTCTGTGTCTACCGTCTTGGAAGCAAAAACATGCATACATATGTATAATGTATGTACATGTACAAAACATAAAGACGCAACACAAGGTTGCAAAAACCACATAAAGGGATAATTATAGGCTATGTATTGAATTTAAATTGGCAGTGTCTGAAATTATTTGTAGCTGGAAAAAACATGGATTTCTTACTCTATACATGTGTGTGTACAAATTTAAGAAAACACCTCTACATGCTAATAAACGAGAGAATTCATGTATTATTTCAATATTATTGATGTGAATTAACAACAATTTTATGAATTTCTTTCAAATCATTCAATAATAAGCCGTATATTTGACTTCACTTTCGTTATTTTCAAGTTAAAATTCAATAGTTCAGTAGTATGAGTGCTTAATCATATAATATAAACAACTTCAAAATGACAGCTACTTTTAATCCTGAATAAAACTGAGCGTTGGGCATGGATAAATTCCCTCGTGTATATAAACTTTGTTCATGGCATGTATAAAATAAATTTCAAGTGGATTATTAGCAGTCAACAAAGTACAGTAAAATTAACCTCGACATGAAATGCAGCAATACGTCTTTTTGGCTGTACATGTTTAATTAAAAATATCTTAATTTGCAATTTATCATACGTATTGCAAATCATACGGCCCAGTATGTTGTAGAAGAATGGATGAATTTTTATAAAAAAAATTGGTACTGTGTTAACTCATTCGAATGATTGTCAAACGAAGTAGACTCTAATTAGCGAGCCTGATGGAGAGATTTTGTGAGATATGCTGCTTTTACTGTGTAAAATCTCCTTCAATCTACTGTAATAAGTACTATGTACACTGTAAACTGTAATGTTTTGAAAAAGCTCAATGAAACCTTTTTTTTCAAGTTGTACTCCTTGTCAACAAATACTTTACTATGTCTATACTGTTTACAGTGTACATATTGTATACGCACGGCATGTTGCTCAAATATCAAATCAAAGAATACATATTATATTATGGTTAAGATCAAATGTACTCTTGACAACTATTTGAAAGAATGCACATTTTATTACTTCTACATTGTACATATTACAACCAGAATATAAAATGCAATTGAAACATATTATATGTAGAATTGCTGTTGACTGTGGACTACATTTATAGGAATAGGCTCCTGGCAAGTCAATTAAAATGAGACAATAACCATATTACTTTTGTACACACAGCATGTGCAAAAACATTTTATTCACTTAACTGTACTGAAATTGAAAATTTATTAATCCTGTGACAACATGTCGTTACTGAATCGAGAATGTCCACGACAGTGATAAGGGATAATAGGCTAATGTAGAAAATCGGCAGTTAAAACCATATACACCTCAAGCAACAAAAACAACAGCAAGGAGGTTTGTTCTTCATTTTCAATAAATACATACACACACACTTTGCCTTATTCTTTGCCGTTGGTAAATCTAAGAGTGACGTTCCATCGCTAACAATGGCTCAACAAATCCTACGACATGGCAAAACTGACTTTTAAGCAAACAACTTATAAGTAGACAAGAAGCAATCGAGAATCATAGGTTTTGCTGATGGGCGGAAATCTATTTATTTATATTTTGTTAGGAATCACTGAGCACTCAAAATCCAACACTCAAGCACTGAAAACAAAATCCTGTTATAACAATTAGCACGTGCCTCTACGACAGTTATTTATAAGACAAAAAGTATAAAAATTGCAACATCACATTACTGTTACAAAACCGCTTAACTATATATATACACAATACACGATACAGGTAATTAAAAATAACACAGGATTCGATTTTTAAAAAGTTTATTGAACGAACGTTTCCTAAAATAACATTTTAATTGTTAATATGAGCCGACATAAAGGTGTTTTCATATTACCGCTGACTTTTTGAAAGATATTCCATGTAATTGTGTGCTCAAATGCAGAAGCACAAAATATTACTTTTCAACTTCACATTTCATGCACATCGAATAAAATCACAAACCAAACACTTCAATATGTATAAAGAAACACTGTTTACATCACAGACACACACACAGAAACATTAACTAAAAGCACCGTTCAGTACCGACTTGAGTTACGAAAAGTGTAGAAATTTATAGGAATCAAATTTTTCCTACAGAACAACAAACAACATATACATACGTACAAAATATGTAATCACATGTTGCTATTGTTAATTTAATTCACTTGTAAATTATTACAGTCCATGCTTTGTACAAATGTAAATTTTGTTCTCACGTTTGACTCGCCTCATTGTATTCTCAAGAGTAATACTGGCGACACTTTGTTTACTCTGATAATGTTGTCACATGCACACATGCAAAATCCATTCAGGAACTGACGTCGCCAATTCCTCTCAAAACAAACTGCATACCTTTCCTAGCACTCTGTTTCTAGTGTCATTCTAAATCCAATACATCCAACATGTAATCTACTTTTCCCCTCTTTTTTTTGAAAAAAAAAAGTTTTTGGCTAACAACGAGTTACGAATTATAAGTACGTGAGTGACGTACAAAGGAAGAAGAAAAGGAAGACGAAGAAACATCCACATGGTAAATGCATGGTTGGAAAAAATTGTCGTCAATAATGCACGTTTTACACATACACTGTAACAATAATTATTTGTTACCACTCCTCCTCCTGCCCATATGATACACTCTAGACACTCAACTACACTCCGTATTACCTCTAACCACTAAAAAAGTCTCTCCTCTGTAGTTTTTTTTTCTTATTCCAAACATCTATATCATAAGTATTACGATGATACTAGTGAAATAATAATTTTATTTTATTGCAAGTTGAGCTTCATATAATATGTCACATCCTTTTGGTTGCACACAAAAGTAAAATACATGTACATCATTTCTTAGAATAAAACAAGCCACAACTTACATTCAAAGTATTCATTTTTTCTTCTTCACAAAATATATTCTTAGTTTGTCACTTCTCTCTGATTCCCATTCAATTACTTTGCTTCCGTAACTTTATAATATATTTTTCCCACCTGTGTGTTTGTACTTAGATTAGTTTACGAACTGTATCACTTTGTGGTTTTTTAATATCCCAAAATTTTGGTACTTGAACTTTATGATACTATACATTACTATCATTAGATACTACTGTAGTCACTCTTGTACACTGAGACTCCAAACTTTTGTTGCTCCTAACTTTTGACTGATATTATTATGATTATTATTTTACACATTCACATTTTATTCATTTTATATATTGCAAGAAAGTGCAAGTAAGTATTCACGAGATTCTCTATTATTTCACTAGAAACTAGAACTGAGCACAGAACACTGAAATCGTACAATGTACATATAAACAGCATGTTGATGAACTTAACCAACTTAGCTGCATGTGATAGTGTGTGGAAGTCACATCAAAAAATGAATGGAGGAGTATGAGGTTAAGATTAATACTCGTACACAGACGTTTCAAACTTGATGCAAAATGCACACTTGCCGGTAGTAAAAAACAACATGTAACCCCAGTCTCTCTCTCTCTCTCTATCTCTCTGAATGTCTGAGGTACTGCACAAGTCAAAATCCTAAAAGTAAAATGTTATAGGGAGACGATAGAAAACCGAAACTCTTCTCTCACCCGTCTCTTTCACTGTAGTATGTAGTAGTAGTATAATATATATACTTGTCCAACCAAAACTTCTTACAATCTTTGGCGTCGACTTTAGGATATATATATATATATAATATGTATACAAATAGTTTTTACAAGTCTTCTTTTCTAAGACGGCAGAAAGTGAAGATAGAGAAAAAATAAAGTATTTCACATTAACTTTGTAGTAGATATAGATATACATAACGTACAGCGTACAGCATATGTATATCGAAAACTTCTCTGGAGCGATTACGCTAATACTAGTCCAAGCTACCTATATAGATACATAAGACAGAGAGCGAGGGAAATAGATGAAAAGCAAAAGGCAGGAGCAACAAACCGACACTCACGTTCATCTATACATATGTGTAATAACTATACATGTAATTCTTGTAACTTGTATACACACACACACACATGACGATACATATTACAGTAAAGTCAAACTCTTTTCACTTAGTTTCAAAGAAAACACATGCTAAAAAAGATCGACAGACTTATAATGAAAAGTGGTAACACCCATTTATTTTACTGACTCTTCTTACATTCTATACTGTAGTATAAAGTAAAAAATCGAGGGCTAACTAACCTGTCCGTTTTTCTCTTCAACAACACAACACAACACAGTCATTCATTGACAAAAGAGTGGAAAAAAATCACGAAAATTAAACAACATGGACCAAATTGAATTTTTATTGTGTTGTTAATCCTGGTATACAAAAAGTTTTCTTCACTAATTACTCGTCCCAATACACATGTACCTAGTACATATATACACCCACAGCTTTTGATAATAGTTGAAAGGTTGAAAGGGACTTTTTCTCGATAACGTGAAATTGAGTGTAAATACAAGGACAAAAGACGATTGAAGTTCCTTTTGTATAGTGAGGAAATGACACAACATCCAACGTCTGTCTGTTGATGTGTAATTAGCAAAGGAACTTTTCTCTACATTTTCTTCAATTTATCGAGAATCGAGACACAATGTGAGCATACTATATACTATATACTACGTGCTATATTATATTACTGGGATCTTAAAGTTTCCTCAAAAGACCTCAATCAATGTTCCAGACTTGCTAACTCAACACAAGCCTCTATCGAGTACGTCCCTAGTAATATGAAGTGAAAAACAAAACAAAAAACAAAAAGATGTCAAGTTTCGAACAAATACATTCTATAATTATCATCGTATATAGTATATAGTACATACAAATCTAGCATCTGTACTCAATATATAGATATTCCAATATAAGAGTATATAATATGTAGCATGGTGTATCATAAAATCTTCATATATTTTCCTTTGTACCCACTATTTAACACGACACTTTTTGGTTAATCATCATCATCACCAAAATCTTATTATATTTTGTACTTTCACTATTTGTATTCAATTGTCATCCATATATATACAGTATACAGTTGCATGTGCGCATTTGTACTGTACTTTGAACACACTTATCAAAGCTCCAAAACTCCATATTATTCTAAATGTGCGGTAGACAACATTGATTGTACCTTTTAGTACCTTCAATATCTCCATGTATTTTCTTAGAAGATGTAGGATATTATTACTAGGATAATAATAATGATAAAATAATAATAACATAATGAAAAAACAATTTCTGCAACGTGTAACATTAAGTGTATTACGAATCTTTCTATTTCGATGTCACTTCTACTACATTTTTCATGCTTTTAATTATAATTATATGTAACGGTATAGTTTCTCTTTAATGCTCTTTCTATTATTATGGTGTATTACAATGTCAAACTGTTGTCTTTAATTATTTGTACGTAGGCATGTACACGAACTGTCGAACTGTATACAAGCTACTGTATTATAATATCATTGCGCCTCAAATCTAAAATGATTTCTCCAATTTTGCATTGTGCGTCTATTATATAGAAATAAAAATAGTGATGAAAAGGTGTTACACAAATCAGATAATGTTCAAGTGTGCTAAAAAAATTCCCTTCCAAATATATAATATAACTAATAAAGTCCGTATTGTACAAGAGATGGAATGTAGTCTCTCATTAAGGAACAATTCTATACAATGGAGAGTTCATGACTTAAATGAACTATCAATGGTATAAAAAATGTTTCTCTCTCGTATTTACTCATAATGCAGCATTTACCCTCAATAGTAGATACTATTACTATATACATTACTACTAATACCTGCAAGTCTCATATTATTATAACAATATAAAAGGAGATAAAACTGCAACTCAGCCTCCTTCTCTTCATCCTCGACGTCATATAGAGAGTATGCTGTGTACATTGTGGAGAATGTAGAATGTATATATGTATAAAAGGTTATTCACGCCCTTCTGCTCTCATGCATATGTCCATAAAATACATACGCACAGTCATACATTACGTTTTCTTGCATACAAATATGTATGACGAGCTACTATTGATATTTATGTTGTGAATTATGTGTTGGAAAACGTGTATCATACAAAATACACATACACAGACTGGATAGTTTTGTGAACTAAAGTTTGAAAGATTTGAGAAACTATGACAGAATTGTCTATACGTTCTATGCTCATGAACAAAATAGTACAGAATATAACAATATTATAATGCGTATATAATACATTGTATTTTGCATTGTATCATTCATGTACGTATGCATAGAGTATAGATAACATAGGTGTACATTGTACATGTTTAAATATTAGTAGTTGACAGCAAGTGTACTAAACTGTTACCATTCTAGCCGAATAATTCTCGTGGATACTTTATACATTTTAGTCCTCATTTAGTCAGTGAAAATAACAATGCTAATAATAATAACAATAAGAACTCTGCAACGTATCATTTATACTGCATTGAATTTTTAGCATAGTAAAGCACATCTAGTAGACAAGATTCCTCTCAGACATTACACCTTTTCTACCCCCACCAACAACAGTAGTTGAGTATCTACATTCTGAACGAGAATTTTATACTATATAGTACAGTAGAAAGATTGAAACGTATTGTAGTTACATTTTATATTCTATTCCAAATTCGTGCAGTAATACAGTATGCAGTATGCATGTATACATATAGCACTGTCTGCACTTTTGCCAAAATAGTAGTCATTCAAATGAAGTCAGCCGAAGATGTCGAGGAAAAAATTGAGGAATAAAAACTGAAATCTCATTCTATAAGTATAAAGATTAGCGTATTTTTTTTTGCTCTTGTTTTTTCTGCCATGATCGAGATACAATTCTTATACTTCTTTTTTCCGTTGTAGAGACATCATGCATAGTAAAATATATCCTTGTAGTAATAATATTTGAAGAAACACTCAAGAAAGAAAAAACCCCGAATATACAGATGAAATATTGGGATTCCATCGTCAGAAGCATGGATTACAGCAGTAGTCATGCATGCGTCAGGGGAGAAAAACGAGGAAAATAGAAACGTCGTAAGTAAATAAAGATACATGATGACTGCATAAGCGTCATAGAATACTACTTGCTACTTACAACAACCAGCATTGTTATTTTTTGCAGGCAATGTTTACCTTGTAAATTGAACCTAGAAATAGTACAAGTATGAGTTTCTTCTGCATGAGTACATAAATATATACATACGCTAGCCTTTTTTTACAATTATGAAGACTGTTATTCTCAAAGACAATAAAATGCTACTTGTTAAAAGTAAGTTTGACAAATTTTATGACATAACATACTTGTCTTAATTGATGTAATACATTTTCTTGTACGTACTTTTGTTTCAAAATACAACGATTTAAATACAAAAGGAAACAAACATTACATGGTACGTATCATAACCATCGACAAAAATTCTCTTATATAATATATAAAAATAGTACCTAAATTAGACACATGCTCTAAATGCACTTTGTGAGTTCCACATTCACTTTATAAACACAATGTTTTCGATTTCTTCCTTGTATGTCTCTTAAAATTTTTCGTTTTTTTTTAACTTTTTAAAACACAAGTGTGCAAATCCTACAACACACGGGTACCTAAGTACTAAGTACCGATTAACTAACACATGGGCTCAAGACTTGGAACAAAATTGGATTCCGGGAAATAAGACTATAATTATGTATTATATTATGTAAATGATAAATAAATATCCACGTGCCGTGTATGACAAAAATGACCTTAACTGCAGTTCTGAAAATGATGTAAGATGATACTATAAAATGTCTACACAATGTATTAACGTGTAGTATATTAGCACATAGCAGAACTCTCTATTTATAATTTTTTATTTTCTTGACCCAAATAATAAACCATTCCCTACCTGTCTGTATGATGCATGATGTATGTTTATGCATAAAGACCGACATATCAAAATTATGCTTTTATTGTATCATCACAAACTACACAAAGTCACGGAAATGTTGGTTTTTAACAAGCTTCTGTCGATAACACTACTAACACGTAGCAAATACATGATGTAGCCCAATTTTTGGAAACAGTATGATACTAAAGTTTAACATGGCTGTAGAATGCATAACAAATAGCACAAGAACTTCAAATATATTATGTTTACAAAGCATAATAATATTACTAAATTCCATGCAAAGGTACACATCGTATTATTATTATGCATAGTAAATAGTTGAATACTCATAAACATCCAAAAGTATGATGTTTGACGTACACATCAATAATTTCAATACATGTTTCAATACATATAACGCACTCTCACCTCTCACCTGTGAAGCATCATATACGAACAATGACAACTACAAATTACCAACATGTATACTCAAATACCTCCAATATTGAAGTGAAGTATATACTTTTGATTGACGAGTTGACACAATAATAGCTTCCTATGTATGTTTATAGTAACATGATGTAAATAAAATAATTTTATTGTTTAAAAATATAATATTGTGTAGTGGGTTTTATGTACAAAATCTGTGTATATATATATATACTCGTGTGTTTTAATGAATTCCGTATAAATAGGCCTGAATTAAATGAATTCACTATTCAATCATGAAAAACTGTTGCTGATTGATGTTGAATTGTAGAAACGAAATACGAAGAAAATTGTATTTCTTCCAAACAAAAAATTATAGTACTTACACAGTTCCACATTCCGTATACTTTTCATTTCAAACAAATGCATAAGATAATGTATAATCATTGTTACAATTGTGAAGCTATTTTTAAAATCTCATAAACTTGTAATAGGTATGGTGTATGTATTTAAACAACATGAACCTCTCCGGATTTGATTCTTTTTTTGTTTACAAATTTAGAATAATAGCATGAACCTGAAGGTGTATATAAACTTTTTATAATAATATACGAAACCTTTTCTGGATAACAAACGCTTTACTTTCACTATTTTAGTCTAGTATAGTAGTTTTAGTATGTTTCAATGTTCTAGATTTTATGCATAAATGTTACAACAGATTCTTATTACACATGTACTGACAGAGTTCTTAAAGTTCACTAAATCTATACAGAAAAAGTTTGAAAATTTTTGAGAATTCTATGAAAATAACAATTTTTGGTGTTTATACATTTTTTTTACTGTTTTAAATAGATTCTCATCTCATTATTCTACTTGCCAGAACCAATTTATCTACAAATTTACTCGTTGCACACTCAAATTCCCTACATAAGATTCCAAGTTCCAATCAACGATTTTTTGTCAAGTCTATTTCATGAATATATGATAATTGAACCCGTCATTTTTTATTATTAGTTATATTATGATATACCTTAAATTAGTATTATTTACAATTTTATTTGACCCTTAGGTTCATGACTACTGTGTGTATTCACTTGAGATATCCACCTGATATTTTGAAGCATTCCATAATATAGAAATAAATAAAGAAACATTTATACGTTTCCTATTCTATACCTTTTTGTCCATATAGTATATTATGCATACACATGTTGTATTCCCAAACTTCAAGGTCTAACTAACCCTGTCGTTCCTCGTTCCTGAGTCAAGATCTGGCTGTGTTTCTTTGAATTTGACAGTAAAAAGAAGGCAGACATTCAAAACTTTGTACAATTTGTGTATACGTGCATATAAGTATATATAATATGCATTCCCTGACTCTTTGTGTCCATGTTTACTGTATGTGTATATATTCGTTCAGTGTGTATAGAGACACATATTAATATCACAAGCTAAATGAAAGCATCATAGAGACTTGGACTTGACGCTCGCTCGAACATTGACAATGCAATAGTTGGAGTACAGTCAGGAACAATCGTGACGTTTTGGCTGGTAACCAGCCGATTTAGGCTGGTTGTACCAGCCAGAAATGGCTGGTGTTCAGCCACTTTTAGCTGGTACAATCAGCCAGAAATGGCTGGTAACCAGCTGAATTTGGCTGGTTAATGAAATACATGTGAATACATATTTGTATCATTCACAAAATCCACCTAGCCCGTTCACAAACGGGTTTTCATTTTTCCCATAAACAAAATACTTGACCAAACCAAAATTAAAAACGTTAATACGAATTTACAAAATTTCCTTACAATTTTATCCCATTCACTTTTATCAGTTTAAGTTCACTTGTTTTTTTAAACTCGAGGTAAAAAATTTTAGGAAACGAAATTATACTCACAATTATAGTTAAATAAAATTAAAATAAATGTAAATTTCACCTTTTAATTTTTGCAAACGAACATCAAAATTAGCGGATTCAAAAACAGGTTTTCAAAAGCGTCAGAATCTTAGTCACATTTTTATGTTTTCAAAACGATTCATTGTTAGACATTAGACAGTGAAAACAATGCATAAATTTCAAAATTTTGGCTACTTCACAAAAAATATTTGAAATTTTATAGTTCACCAATTTGGAGTATGAAACGTGTAACGGGGTCACTTTTGTTTCATTGTTCTTAATTTTTGGTCAAAATTCAATAATTTTGACTCAAAATGTTAAAAATTTTGAAATTTTCAAAATTATGAACGCGGAGAGTTAAAATAGCATGGCTAGTTTTATTAGACCTGAAATTGATTAAAATTTGAGTAAAAATGATCGAGTTTTTTTACCATAAATTG
>JAQGBH010002819.1:0-22422 GCA_034698265.1 Sminthurinus aureus
GAGCGAAAAAAGAAAAAAAATATGGTCAACTTGTATCAAAAGGTTCTTTTTTTACAGGTGTCGTCACGGTTTTTGAAATTTTGTAAAATTTTGTTATTTCTACATTCTCAACCTTTATATAATTCTAGAATTTTCTCAATCCTGCCAGGATCTCTGCGTATATATATATTAATATGTGTTTTCCAGACATTTGCTTGCTTTGCAAAGGGTTTGACTACTAATTATTGCTAACCAATAATAATATATAAGTGTTTTACTGGATAATAATATATTTAGGTAACGTACAGTTCAATTTGAGCAATCCTTTATAAAATTGTACAATACATTCACGCCTCTCCAATTTTTACACACTGACTCATCCGGAATCCAGACTACCCAATGTATTTACACACAGTATGTAATGATAATTCTGATATACACATGTGTGTGTGTATTAGATAGTATAATCTCGTTTAATACAGTTAGCAAATGAACGTATGCGTTCAACACATACTATTAATGATAAATATGGTAGTATATTATATTAAAAAATAACATGAATCCATACACGTAGGAAACACGCATAAAATGTCTATAAAAAGTATGTTATGTTATATTATATTCTCTATATTCCATGAAAAACATGAACTTGGGAATTGTTATAATTTATTACAAACTAGTCATAATTAATTTGCCTGTTGCTCTTTCTAAAACAGTTTTCTGCCGTCTCATACAGATGGACAGATGGTTTTACATACATTATATATATTTTAAAAAACATAACAACAGATCATGAGATTTTTTTTTTAAAAAAAAGGGCTAAGTATGAAATGTACTTCCCTGCTATGTGTACCATCGTTATTATAGTACATAATATTAATACATATACGGTGTGTGTTGTAAGTAGTATTTTGAATGTGTCATCAAAATCATCGGATAAATATCATACATAAAAACGTGAAAAGGAGCATATATATTATATGTACTTGTATGCTTATAACTTATAATCATATATTAAGTTATAAATTATAATAAAAAGGAAGCAAACAACCTAATAATAATACTAATAATAATTATAAAAGTATCACATCATCCTTTTTTTCAATCTTTTACTTTATATTATGATTTGTGTGCATTTTCTATGCAGCATACAGTGTAATATGATGTATTTTTATGAAAATACAAATCAAACATCAAAAACCTAATCATAATAATATTATTACTTGTACTCAATCAGAATCCCACAGTTTTGAAATAGTAAAATTTTCTCCAGTTTTAAACTTACAAAAGAAATAACAAAAAATAATGATTATATTTTATTATGTACACACAGAGTATAATGATTGAGTTCAATGTTCACTAAAGTGACTATATCTATATTTTATATTATTATCTCTGTGCACATTATTTCATGAGACTGTCACATGACAAAAGTAATGACGATTAACGATTAACGATGATATTGGACTCCAATGCAATTTTTTGTGTTGTCATTAATAATATTTTTTTTTGTGATGTCACCTCTTTTTTCCTTGTGCTTTGGTATAATATTTTTTCCGTATTTAGTTCAGTTGATGTCCTAATACATATTTTGTAAATGGTAATAATTAGATTATTGCTTATTACTTATTACTACTACATGTTACATGTTACAGAATTCATAATCATCTTATGAATACCCCCAATTCTAATACATGCATTTGAAAGTACACCCAAAAAATTAAAACCCAGCATCTATAATAATTAATAATAATCTATAGTCACATTCATTTACACTGAATTTACAATGAAACAATGACTAATGCTCTGTGTCGTTCACAAATAAGTACTTTCGAATTCCATCTCTACACTTTAACTTGATCTTGAAAAAATGATATTCCTGATAATATCCCCCCTGTTAAATGATACCTTTATATAAATCAATCCCATCCAAAGTAAATAATATAACATTATGTGTTTATGTAGTGCATAGTGTTAATTATCACTAACCATATAAAACTGTGTAATACATGTGTGATGTAGTATTACTTATTACTTATTACTCATAATAATTACTAAATAATTACTAAACACTACGTAGTTTATCATTTAAAAATGGGCACATGCAAAACTACCAATTTTAATTTTGATAATAATATATTATTATTATGATATTATACAAAACTTACAGGAAAAATGTAGAGACAGGTAAATAAGGGTCCTTGAAGGTAGATTAATAATAATAATAATATTGTATTGGATCACTTAAAACACGATTTGACTACTATAATAATATATTATGATAATATCGTATTCAAAACGATGAAGAAGGTTATGTAATAATAATAATAATAATTTACTGAAGGCTGGGGAAAAAATCACAATTCTTATTGTTTTTTGTATTTATCCAAATTGAATTGTTGTTGTTGTAGTATAATCTATAGAGATTTTGTTTCCTTCAATGAAAAACACTCACTAAACCTCTTAACTCTATTTAAAAAAAGGAGTATACTTCAGATTATTTATTTTATGATGAGAGAGAAAATACAACGAGAAACACAGTTAAAAAGTGTGTTAAATAACTAAGTTTTCGAAACACTAAAAACTTGTACACTCGCGGGCAAAGAAGCATTAGAGCTGTGTACAACTCAAAGTAAATTCATAATCCAATACCAAGAATCAAAAGTATAATATTATAATGTTTCATGTTGATATTTAAAATGGAAATGCAACCCTCTATAATTGTGCTTAACATACGAATAATGTTTTCGTCTTGAAAATATTAGCAATATCTAACTAACTATGAAATGGTTAACAAAGTTCGCAGTTTTGTATCATCATCTTTTCTATATATATGTATATATATATATATGCCAGTATTACTTTGTACTTGTGCGTTTTGCGATGCAGTGATATTTACTTCAGTACTTAAATAAGCAGTAGTCAGAGTGTGAGTCGCAATTTCATTATCACTGCAAAAATTAAACGACACTGAACGCCTTTTCATCTCGTACACTTTTTGCATGTGGATATATACTTATATATATCGTGTGTATAACATTGTACACACTACACATGTTTACCTTTTTTATATTTTACGTGTTCTGTGACGATCTTCTTTTTTACGAAAAACTTTTTTTTAAAAGTAAAAAACAAAAATTTCTTTGTCTACTTACTTAAATAAGTACTTGCATGAAAAAAAGTATTTCATGAACACTATACATATGAAATACTCTTTTTATATTAATAAATAAAGCTCATGAGTTACACAGGTCTTTTCTATGTCACATGTATCATGTATACCTCGACATCATCATCATAACGATAGGTTTGTCAACAAAAGCGTTATGCATTTATATTAGTCAGTACTGTGTAAAAATTAAAAATACATACATACATATACACAAGTACCTACTTATATATTATAGCAATCGTGCACAAAGCAAAACGCCCCATATCAAAAATTGCATCTCTCAAAATCGATCACAGGTTACAGAGATGTTTATTTAAATATATTATGTCAAAAGCATCAAGGTATAATAATATAATATTATAGGAAAAATAAAGTATAATCCAGAAAAGCACTAATAAAGTTATATATAGATAGGATTATTATACGCATATTATATATAGTCCTGATATCCTATGATGTATTTTCATGGAGAGAGCATATAATACACAAAGCATATATATAAAACCTTGGGGGAACGTTTCTAAAAATATTACTGTACATAAATATTGAAGAAGTTCAAATGTGTGGGTCATATTGGCCAGTCTCTTTGTATAATGGGAACCAAAAACCACTCTAATTGTTTACTTTTTAATTCATTCAGTGTTTAAAATTTTATAGTACACACACATATATAAACAGAATTGAAAGCAAATTCAAGGGGGAGGGGGACTAGAAACATATATAATATAATTATTATAGATACTTTGTGGTAGTTAAAAAAATTACAATATTTTTACAGTTGCAGCGACAGTCAGGTCTGTTAGAATCTGGAATTTTGTTACGAACTTTTTTGCACCATTTACACCATCGAATGAGAAAACAGTCCATACTTTAGATTACTATAGTTTATGGCGTAATCTGTCAATTACACATGTACACAGTATACGTAAATATATATATAAAGTCTACATATGTACATGCACATACCACATACACAGTTACATTATATATTTTTGATCTTCAAAAATTCTATTTTTAAATCATAAAGAATAAAAACAATAGGCAGAATATCAATGCGACATTATATTATACTAATTTTCCAAGCAGAAAATTTAGGATTCAGTTCATTTTTGACACATTTAAGGACTTTATATTATAGTAGTAGATTATGAGAGTTTGTACTACGAAATATACATAAACACAAATAATTCTTTTGCTTATACTATTTTTTTAAAAATCACAGTATATCAGCCGAGTTTCACATTTCATGTATTAATTATAACTTGTAACACACACTGCTTTTGTAATCAGATATATATATATATATCGTATATGTATCTCTACATATTTCAAATTTCAATCTCACTTTTACACACTTTTAGGTAACCCAAACTGATTATTTAATGTATATATTTTATATATACATTTTTGCCAAACACATGTGTAGATTTATGTATAGTATATATATTACAGGATGGCTTTTATAACACTGCAAAATGATATTTAATATTTTTTTGCATTCTAAAATTTTATTCAGTTCAATATCAAAACTAACTCTAAACTTGAAAACTTTTAAACAGTTTCACATATATTTAATCTTTTACGAGTAAATAACCACACAACCGCAAATATGAAAAAGTACACATACACACAGTGCTTTACCGGTATTGCACATTACACTCCGTTTTTAAAAGCTACAAGTAGACATATAATACTATCCAGACAAGTATATATAAACAAACAAACGTATTTGTTTATTATCTTCTCCCTATTAATCAGGTGTATTAAAAAAGGCGATTATGGTGTGTTATTAGTAAATGGCAAATATAAATACGTATTCTATATTCTACATTGTTTTTGCACATGTATTGCATATATACTACTACTATACATTTACCGTCAAATTCACTGTAGTACAAACACACTGTCCTTTAGAGTCTGAGGAGAGTTGAGACTAGATATGATGTAGTAAAAAATACACAATTTAAAACATTGTGAGCTACACAGCGGATAACTGTAAATATATTACAAGTGCACACAGATGTATAATATATATATATATAAGCTCAATGTACTGCTACACTTGAGTACTTCCGTTTTTCCAAAAAAAGAGAACGTGCTGAGATGTACCAAAGTCATGGGCAATGTGAAATTTTGACTTGAACATTAAACATAGTTTAACTAAAAAGGAACTCACAGTGAAGAATTGCACACATATTTGTAGTTTGCAGATATTGTACTATTCCCTGTATATTGTTTACACTGCCTAGAACATTCACATTTACAAGTTTCTGATGTGCAAACTGCACATGTTCTATACAAAGGAGATGAATATGAAGAAGTTCAAGACATTCAGAAACAGAGCTAAAATTTTTTATTTAATAAAAAGGCAGTACATATTATGTATATTATACGTACTTGAAAAATTGAAGTTATATTATACAATACTGTTTATACTTTGACTACCCACACTCACATGTATATGTTTTTGGTCATAATTTGGAATAAACTTTCACATAAATTTTTTTAATTTTCGTACCTCGTATTAAATTTGTTTAAAGAAAACTATATTTTAATTCCAAAATATGCCTAAACTGTGTTTTAAAGTCTGTAGGGGAATTATAAAACGAGACGACGGTAGCCACTAAACTAATACTGTGCAACTTTTCTCAAAAGTGAGTATGTACAATGTACATGAATTATTTTCGTAGTCATTATTCGTACATGCATTATGGATGATTATTATGACGATTTTCACCACGATTACTATAATATCGTTTTGTCTTTTGTTTCACCGCACTATACCCACATTGTAAAGTATTATACAGCTTATTACATATGACACTTTTACGTCACATCTTACATTTTTCTATGTACTTGAACTCCACTTCCTTTTCCTTCTCGAAAACATAACAATTGAATTTTTGAAAGTGTTTACATGACTTGACTGTAGAACTAAATTATAAACAAAGTACAAAACTCATACACAGTACTTGCATGCATATGTGTATATATGCATTAATGGTCATATGCATACATGTGTATATAATATATTTCCTTGGTATCGGCATATATTTTAGTAGTATATATTATATATTATACTCTCAAGATCAACAAAGAGGGTATGAGGAATGAGTCACTTCTACTTTTAAAACAGCATTTTGTGTGTGTAGTATATAATATGGTATAATATGGACGTTAAAATATATTATAATACATTTATGATAATCACGTATGTATACATACACAAAATACAAATACGTATGCATGGCAAAATCAAATGTGAATGCAGAGATGAAGTTGCAGATACTTACTTACTTGCTCGTATCTCGTAATTATAGACTTTAATGTCAGTAAGTTATATAATATACGGAAAAAATTCCTTGCAATATTTTTTGGCTCTACAATTATAATGTGTGCGAATACAGGACAACGTACAATATGTATATACAAGTATAAACGCCCGTCACATGACGGGAATAAAATCTGCCTATAACGTCCGTATCCGACGGCTCAAAGGTCTTCACATTTCAAAGTTTCACAATCCTTACGCCAATTCATTTGAAGCCAAAAACTGAATAATTTGTGCCGTAATCGGATTAGTAGAGGTGCTCCGTTTCAGCACTCGACTTTTCTTTGATTGATGTGTTCTCATAACTATAGCTGTTTTTTCTAGCCTTAACTAAAGCCTTTTCTCTTAGCCAGAGTAATAGCCATTTCTCTTAGCCAAAGTACTGGCTATTTCTCTAGAGCGTGACACACCGAATGACGCCACCGGATACGGATTTTATACAAGGATTATTATACATATTGTAAAACTCCTAAATACGTACTTTATAAACACTCTAAATAAAGAAAGATATTTCTCCTATTATGCATGATTACAGAATATAGCTATATATATATGTTTTTTTTTTTAAATTTACTAGTAGAAGCCAATATTGGTTTACTAAAATTATTCACAAATTTACAAATTTTTAATAGAAGAGAGATACACAGAAAATTCTGAGATGTATCATAAAGGTATTTTTTGATGGCCTTTTTTATAAAAAAAGAAAAAGAAATGAAAGGGGATTACAAATGGATAAAATAATTAAACGAAGAATTGTCTTTACCAAAGATGAGAACCACGGCCACGGATACGCCCAGTGGGGGCGGAGGAGGATGCTTATACTGGCAGTTCTTTATACAATCATATAACCATAAAAGATATAATATGCATGATGAATGAAAATGACTAAAATCGATAAGTCAGAAAAAAGTATAATAATAACAAGAATGATGTTACATAATACAAAAGAAAAGAAAGCAATACTGATAATGAATGAATACAGAAATAGATAATAATATATCATCATTAAAAAACTTAAAGAGCATAAAATGTATTTGGGTTTTACGAAGAAAAAAAAACAACAGGAAAATCAGGGAAGGAAATCCTTTCTTTTCTCTAAAAAAACAAATGATGATAGATTTTGAAAATACTAAAAACGACAATATTTTAGTATACAATCATGTAAGTACAAAAAGAGACTCAAAATATTCTGTAATAAATTTGTGAGTATTTTTCAATACATACATATATTCAAAGACACAAACTCAAACTAAAATAGAAAAATACTTTAAAAGGAAAAAGGACTTTACATTTTTATGATACTTAAATTGAAATAGAGATAGAGCAAGAAAAAAAGGAGATGGATAGAGGTAATAACTTTCATTATTGTTGTAATATAATGATAATAATATAAAAATAGTCATTTTGAATCGTTAAACATTTGAAAAATTAAAATTGTATTTACACAGTAACATATGGAAAATAAAAGATAACAAACAAACAAACAAAAAAGTCAGTAGTTGTCTAGAGATGAGAAAGGCTAATATAAGTTCATACTTACAAACACACCAATGAGCACGTATTTCGCAATTTCACATCATCATGATCATAATATGTAACACAACAGACAGAATCGCTTTGCCTAGAAAGTATAGACACCCAAGCAAAAATTTATCAGGAAGAATTTTCCAACACAGCTAAAGCTGGTTACAGATTAATAAAGATTGAACAGTGTTCTTGTTTTTTTTCCCCTACTTTGTATATAAAAAATAAACCTAAAATTTCTTCTGTATGTCTTAACAAAACATTAACTAAAACGTAAAAGTACTCTTTTTTATGTGTGATGTGGTTGTTTTCCCTCTTTTTGTTTTCACTTTATATATATATAATATATATAATATACTTTTTTATTAAATGAAATATTTACTTTTATAGATGACATTTTATTGAGGCACTACATCACCTGTTACATACCATGAGATTTTTGATTCACAAAGTAGTTTTTTTCTAGCTCATTTTTCTATTTAATTTGCTTTTCTTTCCTTCTGTAGTAGTAGTACAATGAAACAGTGATTATATTACGGTAGGTTTTCTTTCGGATTACTTCTTTCTTTCTGTTTTTGATCTTATCTTATAAACTAGCAAAATAATAATAATTATTAATACCGTTTATATTTTACAATTTAATTTCCCGAATCATGTATAAATGAATGAATAACTTTTTTTGTGAAATGTAAAATTTTTTTAAAAAAATCAAGTATTCTAATTTTGGGTACTTTTTGTGCTATAAACTTGAAAGTACTATAATATAAGTTGTAAATGTATAATATTGTACATTTAATTCCTAAAATGTACTACCGGTAATATTTTTTTTTTACAAAAAAATAAAAGCTATTAATAAAAAAAAAGTCAAGCCAAAAGCATCATGTGTATGACACGTGGAATATATATATATATATAATATATTATATATATATATATGCGACAGAATCTCCGTTTGAACGTACTTAGTTAGTTATATCAATTGTTGTCTTACCGTGGAAGCGAGAATTTCATGTGGGCAGCAACCTAGTAAGAAGCTTTTACAAACTCTTGGATCATCAAATTTGACTGTTATTTTTTCTTCTTCACCTATGAATTAAGTTGTATCAATGAAGATATTTTTTATTATTATATTATAACATTAAAATAAAAGCATGTACTTAGGTAGAGGGTCAGAAACAGTACTTGGATTTCCAGGCTTCACTTTTATCCATTCTATGCAAATACATGATACATTGTTCAAACAAGGTTTATCTTAAAATAATCTTAATTTTGTCTTTGTTTGAAAAATCATAATAATTATGTATTAGGTATTTATAATTTGGAAATAATATTAATGAAGCCTGGAAATCTGTTGACCGTGACTGTGATATATTATAATATTCTGAAAAGTATAATATTTTATAAAATAATAATACAATGTTATGTTGTATCCTTACCATTCCTCGATGTTCCCATCAACTGATCGAGCATTGCTCGAATTTGATCGTGTGCTGACATTGTTGTTTGTTCTGATGTATTGATGATGACTTCTCACCATATATATATACCCACACACTTGTACACAACAGGAAATGAGAGAGGAGAAGTCGTTAGCAAATCTATAAGTACACATGTCACAGAGATACAAACACAGGAAAAGCTATTAGTTTTTATAATCATTGCAATTTACATAAAATGATGTGTAAGTATGTCTTTTAAACTTAGCATCATCATCAAAGTATGTGAACATAATAATATTATTATTATTTTGTGTACGTGCTACAAAAGATGAAAAGTTTTTATAAAAGTTTTATAACGAGTAGATTTTAAAAATATTTTCTATTTCATAAAAATGCAAGGAATGTAAAACAGAATGAAATAATGAGTGTTTATTTACATACACAAGCATATATTAGATGTATGTATATACACGAATCCAAAAACTGGAACGGTATTCGGTAGACTCTCCAAGAACTGAAAAAATCAAACAAACCAAACATGTAATAATATTTGAACATTATTTTATGAATGTATAGTTTAAACTTCAATAGAGGAAAGTCTTTTACATTCCCAATTTCCAATGTACATAATATTTATGATATTTATTTACCTTTTAAAACAATTTTGGTTTCCACATTTTAAGTTCTATTATTTAAAGATTGTAGATTATAATAATAATATTATTTTATTTGCAAATCTCTGTGGTTTTATACCTGTTAATTTCCTTTCCGTTTTGTAGTAAAAAAAACCCTCTTAAATCTTAACTATTTAATAATATAAAAAAAACAATTCAACTAAATATCGTCAAATACATATGTACATCGTATGTCAAACGGAGAAAAGCGGGTAATTGTTAATTAAATTTATTATACTATAAACACAGATTGTATAATATTATTCTTCTTTTTTTTTAGTTCCCTTTTCTTGACGTCTACAATCACACTTTTTAAAAATTGTTTATTGGAGGATGCTGTGCTTTTTTTACTTTAAAAGTAAGTAAAATTAGTTAAATATTTTACTAGACACAAGTATTATATGTAAGTACTTAAGTATAGTTAGATTTTTAAATAATTAATTTTATATACATACAATGCTCAGTGTAATTGTGTATATTTCAAAGATTTTGACAGAGATGGTAGATGGTAGTACGGTATTTAGTATGCATATAGTCTTAAATATAAAAGTACGTATATATGTATATATACTATTTATTATTATACATATGTTGTGATTATGAAGACTTGGTTTGAACAAATAAACTAAAAGTACTTTTAAATTTTTATTACAATTATAACTATTTAATTTTTTTTTTAAAATCTTTTTCATAATTTCAAAATTTTCCCCAGTGTTTTGACTACTTTTTACCAAAAAAAAATCAAAGGAAATAAAAAGTTACGTGTACAACTAAAATTTAAAAACTATATACTATCGTCAACGATCATCATTTTATTGAGGACTACAATATATAATATTACACACATCTACCGTAAGTATTTTTTTGAAATGATTTTATGTTATTCTAGTATTAAAATACGGTTATATAATTGTTAATAATAATACTTGTTTGATTTAAAGTTGATGACAATGGATGCAATTTATATCATACATATATACATTGACTGCTAGTTAATATTAGAGTTTAAGGATTTTTTATTTTAATTTCATTGTATGATTTTGTTTTACAGAGTTTGTTCCGCCATCATTTCAGTGAAAGCCCATGTGCATGTATGTGTGTACATATACATTTTTGTTGCGCCTGGCTGTAGCCATTTCGTTGTGTGCGAGTACCAGTAAATATACGGCCAAACACATTATATATATCTCTCTCTCTTTTTTATTTCTGAAGGGAGAGAAGGGGAGATTTTTGGCTTGTGGAAGGAACTTGATCAAGTCAGAAGTGTTGTTGTTCGTATTAGCGAAGTGCTCGGGTTTTATCAAATCCATTTAAAACTGTGTTTTACAACGACGAAAAAGAAAAAAAAAACTCTTTTGCTAAAGAAGTATAATAATTTAAATACTAAAATTACAATAAGTACATTGTATAAGAGAATTTTTCTGAATTTTAAATGCCATTCCATCACACTTGTTCGACTGTGATAATGTGAATACTGACTTATTCTTTCAAAGTTTAATAATACTATACTATATACTACTACTACTACTACAATATCTCATTAAAATAATTATACATACATACCGTAACTAACGTACACACCTTAGCATTATTAAGTACACACCAAAATATTAAGAAGTAAAAGAAGGAGAAGCTCAGCAAAAACAAAAAAAAACACAAAGCAAAGCGTAAGTAAAACAAATTTCAATTTATTTATTGATCCTTTTTTTTTAAAAAAACAAAACAAAACAAAACAGAAAGAAAGAAGAAAATCAAAAACTTAGCTGTTACCTTTGGTTTAACAAAAATGGATACATGTGTATGTATATACATATATCTATACATTTTATGTATCCACATGGTTCCTCAACAGCGATAAATGGAGTCATATAGACATAATAATATTATAGTATACTTACTGAGGGAATAATAATAATATTATATGAAGCAGAATATGTGTAATCAATACTGTTATTATTATTATATCACAATTCACAATAATTATTGTTGATACTATTCTTAGTGTTGTGCTACTATTACTACTGACGAAAGTTAGACGAAAGTACCACAAAAATGAAAAAAAAAATGGAAAACACAACATCTGAAACAGAAAAAGAGGCACAAAAAGTAATTTCTTTTGAAAGATGATTTGGAAGAAAACAAATGTCCACAATAGAAAACCAACTGATAAATGTACTAATGATCATACCGTCTCCATGTATGTAAATAGGGATCTATTTAAAAAATTGCAAGGCATAAAATAAGTACCATCAAACAAATAATTTTGATAATGACACACAAAGATTGCTCAATTATTATTCTTGATTGATATAATATTATCATTTACATAAAAAATATTTTCCTTTTCTACTTGAAGCGATTCCCAATCAGAAATTTACTAAAATTGGATTTGAAATTTCAATTGTTTGTCTGGAAATTAACATAATAATCATGAATTTTTTTAAATAGAATAAGACTACAATTCAGATGTAGATGAAAGGTTCCAATTACATTGATCCCTCTTACTCTCTCTCTCTCTTTTACAACATTGTTGTCGTCACCTTTTGTTCCATTAATGTAAAAAAAGATTCAATTCATACATACACTATAATATTATTATACACTCAGGTACATCATAACAAATTAGATGATTGATAAATGTTTCAGTAATTTCATGCTTTTGTTTTTCATAAAAATTAATGTTCAACGTATTTGTTGTTGGTTCCTTTATTTTATGTAAACGATTCACTTTTCCCATAAATATTTATGTGCAAAATAATTAAAACTCAATCAAAATCTTTTTCTATTCGTGAAGTATTATGTACATATTTACATACATTCTAGTATTTTAATTCTATAAAAACCAACAACAAACCTTATATTTCTGATAATTATTTAAAAACTTTGTCCAGAAGGGTTTGCATAACTTTTTTTAGTTCTTGTTATTTTCAAAATAATGAGGGATTTTATATATATATATTTTTTTTTAGTGACCCTTCAAGTTTACATATTCTTACTAAAAAAAGTAGTCATATTCATGAATACGTACAAACAAATAGTAATAATTATTGTACACACATTTATACTGAAGACATTTAAATTTAGGCAACATGATTATAGATGTTTTAACCTCCTCCTCCTTGGTTATACATCTAGTGTTTTTTTTTATTTTTGGAAATTATGCTACGTTTTAAAAAATATCGAAGGGATACAATATACAGTCTGTTTCAATTATTTCTTCTTCTTTTTTTTTGTTGTAGGTATTTTATAATTTAGAATACATACTTTACAATACCAACAAAAAATTAAAGAAAAATTGAAGATTCACGTTTGAGAATACTTCGTAATACCAAATCATAACATTACAATATTTATGTTATATCTTCCTTTGAATACTTAATTAAAAAAGAGATAGTTTTTGAAGGGAATACAAGTCAAAATTAAAGACTTCAATTTATATGTTGGAATAAAACTCATATAGTTGAGGTATTAAAACTTGATGGTATTTTTAATCTGATAGGTGTTATTAATTCTAAACTATTTGTAGCTCATTGTTATCATCAGTCTATAATAATAATAATATGTACATCTATGCATAATATATTTATATTTTGTTCAAAGTGATTGGTATTTTAGTTATTGAGGTTTACTTGTACCTCAGACAGTCGTTTGCTGTTGATATATTATTATTACATGCAACATAAATAAGTACTACTACTATGTTCTCTCTTCAACAGTAACTACATGTAATAATATGATTTTATTATGTATACATTTATATACATCAGTAGCACGCAGTAAATATGGTTCAAAGAAAGAAGTACTACACACATAATAATGTATTTTATACAGTATATATATATATACATATACATTGTGTAGTAATAACATATTAAATACACTTTTATGTACATACACACACAGTACTGACTGTTGTATGTGTATGTGTGTTATATTATGTGTACACATAATATAATATAATATGCTTAAAATCTTTTCGTGTATATAGATAGTTGTGCCTCTGAAAACACCACTCATTCTTTCTCTCGTTATACAGCAGGATAATGCATAATAATTTTCTTTGTAGATTCATAAACACATATAATGAACATATATATATACATGTATACATATTCTAGACATATTCTAGTGGTTGAGGATGAGAATCTAATGTATGTATATACAATAGTAGTAGCAATGATAATATGTATGTATGATAAGCATTTTGTATAATATTACTTGTATGTTTATACTTTTATAAAGTATATGATATTATATCTGTGTAGTGTGTGTGTGTACCGTCTCTCTCTGTATCAGGAATACTGCTAAACTTTGTGTATAATATTATACAATACTCAATGTTCTACCGCTTCTTTTGCTTACATGTGCATAAATGTTGAAAATCCATGATGATGGTTATACATGCATACAAGTATAAATACGTACATGTGTACATAAATGTAGATCCATGCCGAATCGTACACTGAAGCGTGTACATTATATGACGAACCTCACAGAGAAAGAGATGGAGAGACAGAGAGAAAGAAAACCAAGTGCTACATATATTCTCTACAACATATAATATTAGAGGACTCCTTGTTGTCGAGGCTTTTGGGGAAGGGCGTCGAGCTCCAAATCTCAAATGGCTACAGAAATATTATCCCATTTCTAGTTTCTATACACTTAGTACTTAGTACCTCTCAAAACTCAACTAGGGCTCCAACGAGGAACCCAATGTTATGTTGTACATGGATCTATACTACCATTGTATTGTATTGTACATGACAACAACCCTGTATAGAGTACACATGCACATTGAGCAAAAGCAAAAGAGTTTATACTTATTTTGTATTCTATGTACCCACATATTCGCTCAGCTCCTTTTTGCTTGTAACTATACAGAAAACTACATACTTTGTACCTAGTATAATATTATACATATCACATATAAAATACATAGTGTTTGCAATCGAGAGTCTCGTCCATTCACTATAACATTCGAGAGTCTCGTCTCGAAAATTCTCCATGCTTAAGTAAATGGGCGAGACTCTCGATTGCAAACACTAAAAATACATAATACATTTAAATTTTATTTGAACGAAAAAAAAAAGTATATAAGTTAATTCATGTAGGAAACCCATCTCATCCACATCGTCAAGCTTTTATTTATCATAACTATAATATGCATAATATAATATGCATGTCTACACTACTTTATTTTTATAACATATAAATTTGAATTTCTCTTCCGATCTTTCTTTCAAACATTAAAGCATTGAGTATTACACTTACATATTTATTAAAAAGTAATCATCTTCATTTTTACTAGATTTTAATTGTATCATGTCAAAACTTTTGAGCATTATCATTGTAAGTCATTACAGTTCGTTTTATGAATTGCTCAATAGTCAATAGAGTACAATTATTTTGTGGTCAAAAAGTCAGACAAAATTTACATAATAATAATAATGAGTTTTGAACTCGCTAAAAAAATTTAGTTTTATATCAATTTTTATGTAATGACCAAAACAAAATACAGTACTAAAATACACACATGTTATATGGAAATATTTCATTTTATCCAGGTAGGTTATGTTAATATATATTTTTCTAATGAATTTTTTCCTTGAGTATTGAATTTAAATTATCTGGACACACGCTATAGCAATGCATCGCTATGTAGGTAGTTTGTGTACAACACAATTAAATATAATATATAATTGTGTGCACATACTATTCCCGACTCTTATTTTCTTGTACTTGTATCGCCGGCATACTATACGAAATTGTACCTGTAGAATAATTACTAAACATGTAGGTACATAATTTTTAGTGAATTATCAATTATTATAAATGAAGTAACAAGTTATCAGTTTCTAGTATCTATCTCTATTGTATTATATAATAATATTACATCTTCTGGAAAAACAAACATTGCATTGAAATGTTTACCCAAAGATTATAATGCATAACAACATTGACATAATATAATATTATAATATTATGCAGACTGTTATACCAAGAAACTCAGGCAGAAACATGCGTTGATTTAAGCACATGTACTTACATTTTATTCAGAAAACTTGAGATAAGCTTTTTCCCCTCTCCATCTAACAAGTAAAGATGTAAGTTACATAATCAATCATTAATTCATTGTATGTATCTGCTTATGATGTCATTTATGAATTGAAGACGACTAGAAGTTGAAATTGTAGTAATGACTCTTTTGTTTTTTACATCATATTATTATGGATTACAAATTATGTTCTATGTATACATATTACATGTATACATGTTATTAAATTGACTACGCAAGTTAAAATAGACTCAAAAACTGGGTTGAGGTGTTATCGTCGTGTGTAATGCAATGAGTATATATTATGCCTGTCATTTTATTTAGTTTTCATTCTTTATTCTCCTCAACAGTTAGAAATGGAATGTAAAATAGTGCTCGAGATCAATTAAGCCTACTTTTCCTTTTCCATAGTTTTGGTTGGTTGTCAATAATGGATTTTTAGTTTGTCTTATTGTCATCGTACACAGTAATATATAATAATAATGATGATAATAATAAGATTATAGTCTCTGATTCTCTCGTGTTGTTATTGATGTCTTTGACTTAGATTTGTATTTTTTCATCTTATAACTCCTTGTCTCCATATTCAATATCATCTAGACACATCTTATATAGTATGCAGTATAGCTTGTATACTATGTCTAGAGTGTATGTATCAATCCGTTCTTGTAGTTTTCAAAACATACAATGAGTTTATATTATACGTGTACATGAGTGCGTACTGTAGTATGTCTTGCGCATAGTGACAACTTGGAACTTTTGAAACTTGAAACAAATGCTTGAAAGCAGAGTTAATATTCTTCACGGTTTTCTCTCTCTCCCTCATTTTCTGAAAAGATAGAGAAGTCGTCTCACAGAAATGCGTAAGTGTATTTGTATGGATGTATTAATGGTATATACTTGCATGTATATATAGATATACTAAATACAAGTGAGGCTTTTAATAGGAAAGTACTGGTGGGCTTTCTTAGGGAAAAGTTTATATAATAATGCACAAAAATATATACACGAAAAAAAAAGAGAATTTGGTAGGCACACCAAACTATACCTTACTCTCCTGGAATAGACGTCTATCTCGAATAGATGTGACCTTTTAGGGAAAGGAAAGGTCGTGCTAATTTTGATACGGGAAGGGAGGCAGCTCACAATATGGAGTAGCTAGCTAGGCATTCGTCCCCATTCACCATACTTTTGTATGTGAGCATGTGTGTGTACGTGTGTGTGTGTGTGTGCGAGAGAGAGATAGTTTTAATGTAATACATTGTAGAGCATGCTCGTGTGTGCTAAAATATTCTTACAGTTAGTCCTTTTGAAAAGTCCTTTTTCGTTTGAAATATCTTCTTCTTCTTTTTAAATACTTTGTCAAACTTTTACTTATATGTAACTTATATGTTATTATGAGATTAATATTAGCTATCTTATTTCAAAACAAAATACATGTATATATATGTAATATATGTCAAAAATAGATAGGATATACATCATGTTTTGCATTCATTGCAGTTTTTATGTATATGTTAAAATTTAACTTTGCTGGATATATATACGTAACATACCATAAAATCTACAGAGCAAAGCTTTTACTTCTTTTTGTTAAATTATTTATTTATTTTTTTTGTAAAAAAAAACACAATATTGATTGGAGAGTGTACAACTGTGATTTGTTAATCTTTTTTACCATTAAAATAATTCATCTTGTTTTACAGAGATGGCTTATTTATTTGAATCTATAAATGAACAAAGAAAAAAATGAGAATTTGTTTGGATAAAAGGTTTTGAGTTTTACGGTAAAGTCACTGTGCAGAACGAGTTACATGTATACATATGCAGTTCAGTGTATAGAGCAGTAACGTAAATGATGGTGTACATTCACATAGACATGTACTTGAGTTTGAAAAGCTCACTTGGACTTGTATTTAGTCTCTCTTTCTCTCTGTCTTCACGGTATGGTATGGAGTAGTTACTGTATGCAAGTCAGTGTGATACACACAAATCACAAGTTGCATCCACAGAAAGAATTGTACTGCTTATAAATACGTAAGAGAATGGTATAATATAATATTATACACAGTGCCATTGTTTGGAGTGGGGATTAAAATAATGGTATACATTGTAGACGTGGTAGAATCAACTCGAGGTTTTATATTTTGTGCATAAAATTCATGCACACACACACTTACAACAGAGGAAATAATATCAAAATATTCGTAGTTGTATTCACTGCCACATTGAACTATCTGTGTATATATATGTATAAACGCATGTTGTACTAATATAGAAAATACAATGCAATAATGTATTCTGATTTTAACTCTACTCGTAAATTAAAAACACCTATGATACAACATGGTACATGCGTGTAATTTCTCACATTATCCATGAAACCCCTATAGTAGCTGTAGTTATAATAATATGATGTTGTGTATATCTTATATCATGCTACTCGTTCTGGGTTGCAGAAAAAAAATAGGAGGAAAGCTGTTGTACTTAAATAATATATTATTATTATTATACACACATATTAGTTGGGAGTATTGTAATAGTGATTTGTCGATATGATGAACATTAAACATCAACTACGTGGAGTAATAATGTACATATATCACTTTGGTATAAAATATTTAAAACTGATAGATATATTATGCTTTTATTATTATACAGAATAATAAATGGAACTCTTTCAAACTTTAATGACATACTAATTTTTTAAATAAATAGGATATTATGTACCCTGTACCCTTATGTGCTCCTACTACAGTTCTGTAGTACTTGTACCATTTTACATTCTAATGTAATGGTACGAGTATATACAATAATTATTTCATGAAATAAAAGAGTTTGTGATGAATGAATAGTGATTCCATTATCATAAGCAACATTTCGTTTAATGAAATCATGAATTATAACGATGAGAGTACAAAAAATTGCTTACATTTGTGTACCCTATTTTAAATTGTACACAATATAACATATAATAAAGTCTGTTAACTCGTACAGAATGCATAATGTAGCAGTTACAATAAATCGTTTGTAATACCGTTGCTGTTTGTATTTTGATCTGCATCAGAAAGCTAGGTTTTATTCGGGGGGATTATTATTATTTATATATTATACATATTTTAAAGATTTTGTTCCAAGTTATTTTTATTTGCTTCTTCTTTGATATAGAATTCAAATAATTAATACCGAGAGAGAAAACAAGAATTTGAGAGTAATGATGGAAATAATTCTCACAAGTTACTAATAGTATGTAGTATGTACTAAATATATGGTGTTAAAATATCGATGAGATTAGCACATGTGTTTGTATGTCTCTAATATGTCTCTAATTCGTTATGGTACTCTTCATATTATGTGTCTGGAAAACTTTGTATCAAATACCTACCATAAGACGTAAAAGACTATCTGTAAATGTGGACTCTTTTGTCAGGAGAGTTGAAAAATTAAAATTTTGATATCGATTGAACTCGAAATGCTTAACGAATAGCAAAAATACTGGATAGTATGGTATTAAAAACGTGCTTATAATTGAAGTAGTTCAATATGAAAATGTGGATTTGCATACATTTGCATGTATTTTTTATTTTTTTAAAACATATTATGAGTACCATTTTCCATGTGCTCATAATGAACATTTTAGTGTCAAGTATAAAGTATGAAGTAAGTATCACAAATATTATTACAAGTTATTGAAGTTTAACTCTTCATAAAATCACACATCACACACCGTCACATGATACATTTATATATATAATATCGTTATCGCTCATCAGAGCGGAAACTCGTTGATTTTCCGTTTGGTTTTTAATGTCGCTAATTTTTTTTTTTTACTACCACCATAATAATATACTATTATGCGTAATTGTAAATTTTATATAGCACCTTATTAAGTGAAAGGTACAAAAATTATCGAATTTTAGGCTTCTAAACTTTGGTTATTTAGGAAGTAAGCAAAAAACCGCGGAGGAAACCATGTTAATTTGATAAACCAAATATATTGTAAATTTTGAAGAATAACCTTAGGAGTTTGCTATATGCATGATGCATATTATGCATCGCCAAATAATATTATTTATATAAATGGATATAATATAAAGATTCAATTAATTTTGAATTTCTTTCTATAAATTAGAAAAAACTTTCAAACCACTCCTATATTGTCCCAACATTTTTGAATTGACTTTAAATGTGACTGTAGACATTAGAGCATAAAAATCTCGCTACTTTCGATTCTCGTCCAGTCTTGTTCTCGTTCAACCCGATCTCAGCCGAGAACCGAGAAAATCTCGTTCTCATTCAAAAATTTTAAAATATTCTCTGTTCGCTAAAAACTTACTAAAACTGAGCGAAATTACAAAAAATACTAACAGTGCGCACTCAGCAAATACCCAAAAGAAATTCTGATGAAAAATACATGATTTTGTAAATTTTGACATGCTTAATCCAAAAAACAGACATTTTCCCAAATACACAACTTTGAAATATTTCCATTTCGACACCATTTTTTAAGTTTTCAAAGATTTTAGTATCTATTTTTCAATTTTTTTCTCATTTGGAACCGTTTAACTTGCAAATTTTTGAGATTTTTTGGTTTCTCGTTGAACGAGAATGGAACGAGAATTTCGGTAAAATCTCGTCGATCTCGTTCTCGCTCAAAACCCGAAATCTCGGCGAGAACGAGGACGAGATTTTCTCATTTTAACTCCTCTAATATATATATATATATATTTTATATATTTATTATACCATTACATTTTTATTATTCTAAATTCAGTTTACTTACATTTTTTGATGTTGATATATAATCCAAAATAGAATTAATAGATTTTTCACTATGGTTTCTAGTTACAGCCATTTTGATGTAAGTCAAAAGTTGTTTATACCTTACCATCATTTCATGGAAATTACCCTGTAAAGTACATCATATAGCATAAAATACATATTATTATTATTATTATTATATTTTTAAAACGAACACATGTATCATTCATGTACTCGTTTGTACAACATATAATCTAAGTATACACACAATAAAGTATATATTTTCCTTACCAACTTAAAGTTAATTTTAATCATCTGTTTGAGTGCTTTGAAACCCCATTCTCCCTTTTCATTATTTTCCAAATCTAAAACTCTTTGCTGTAATTTTTTATAAAAATATAAGCAAAATAATATTATACCATTTCATATACATAAAAAGCTGTATCCACATAACAAGTGACAAGCAATTATTTTTGCAGCGACAGCGACAAATTTCGTAACATAATGTTTAATGAATAGATTTAGAATAGATTCAAAATTTCAAAGTGCAATTCCAGATAAAAGTCTACAAATTTTTTTTACTAACTGCAAAGATCAACTTGAGAATATTCTAAGCAAAAAACACCCGTAAATTTGAGCTTAAACGCTTCAAAATTTCAGTTTTTTTAATTACTGAAATTTTGAATCTATTCCTTAAATATTATTATAATTTTTGAAATTTGTCGCTGTCGCTGCAGAAAAAATTGAATGTCGCTTGCTATGGAGATACAGCTTAAGACATCCTCTGGTTATTTAAGATAATCATTCATAAATTATAAAACATAAAATTGTAAGCATATACATAGTACTTAAATAATAATAATAATTATTATTGTACAAATTATAAGAGCATTAATCTAAACTTGATAAAATAGACTATAATTTGTAATTATTTTGAAGAAATAGTATGTAATAAAATATAAGTATTTTTTATTTTATTTATTGTTCTTAAACTTACAAATGAATTTAGTGCTGCTTTTGGATCTTCTTCTTTTAGAGCTTTAGAATTGTAATACTGATTCTCAAGATCGACATCCGGTTCAGAATTACTATCCTCGGAATATTCCTATAATATATATATAATATTATTTATAAAAGCCGAATGAGTATAATAATATTATAAGGACCAAAAGTACACAGAGAGAGATAAGACCATAAATGTGAATTTTCCAAAATCATTAATGACACAATAATAATAATTGTTGACATGTTACATTATTCATATTTCATACATTAGTCAGTATTAACTACAAAAAATTGTTTTCCGGCTAAAGTATTCATTTAAGAAAAGGCAGTAAAAAAATATTTAACGTTGTACTTTTAGAAACATGTACAAAAACAAAAAACAGCTTACCAAACCATAATCCTCTTCTTCATCAACCATGAAATCTTCCAAGTCTGACATTGTGGTTATAAAATTAAATGTCTCTTGTTTAATAACTGATACA
>JAQGBH010002820.1:0-22413 GCA_034698265.1 Sminthurinus aureus
GTAGGGAGACGAAAATTGCGTCCTAATTTTTCGTTAGGAGACGGTTTTGAAATTGATGTAAGATTTTGCATACACGATTTATTATAATAATAATATTTGTTATGTTGTGTGTAAGTGTGTCTATTTTATTAGTCGTTTTCTTACCTTGGAATTTTTTCGTACAGAACTTGTAAATTTCAAATTTATGATAATATTTATATTACTATCTTTTCAACTTTTTTCTTCAAAGTTTGATAGTATGGAAAACGTGTGTTTCCTTCCAATTCAGTATTGACATATCTCCAGAGGTGTAATGTTTTTTACAATAGAGAATATAATATATAGTATATAGTATATACACATGATATATATATATACATGTATGCGAAATTGAATCCAATTGGAGCACACGGTAATTTTATATTTTATACTGTAAAATTTCTGATGATAGTTTGAAGAAATAAATGTGAATATAATGTACTATAGTAGAAACATGTGAAAACGAAAAGAAATATTTTCCAAGAAAAAAAAACCACTAGAGATTTCGTATTCTAAGGCAAAACAACTTAAAAGTATACAAAACATATCGAGGGTTACCTTTTAAAACGTAACCCTCGATATGGATGTTTCAAGCTGTACCACAGTAAAAGAATTTCACTATACAAATAACTGATCTATATAGTAGTCCTATGAGGCTTAATAATGAATATTATGAAGAACTGGTTATATGTGTTCCGTTTTAAAGTTTTTTCTAATCAATAGTATGTGCTTGTCAAATAGAGTTCAGAATTCTTATGCTTGCAAGTTACATATACTAATATTATATAATTTTGCGATAATATTATAATATATTATTATTATATGTTTTACAATGGAATTTCTTGTGTTACTCTATTTTTGTTTTCTTATAATGAAATTTCAAAAAAATAAATATTATGTCTCCTGTATATGTCTATATACTTATCGAAATAAGAGTTATCAACTCTTATTCTAGCCAAAGGTTAATGAGATTACTTTATAACGAATACAGTTGTAATAAGAAGTAATAAGTATGTAATTTAAATGTGTTGGTTACGTTTGCAGTTTGTAAATTTTCAATATAAATATATATAGTAGTAAACACGTACAAAAAGTGTCATTTGACGTGCGCATCTCCCTTGTTTTGTTTTTTCGTTACTCATTAATCCCTTACAACTTCTTTACTACTGTATGTAAAAACATCATTGAAATGGTCAGTTTTATGTAGTATAAAGTACAATATTAACTAGAAACTGTACAAACCAAAATTTTACAATGTCATACATCATTTGGCATGAATATTGGAAAACGGGAGTGAAATTGTACCGATGCTATGAATCATCATATTATTATGATGCACTAATTTACAGGACTATAATATTTTGAAACCCATCCAATATCCTACTCATTAGTAATTTTAACATGTAGCCAATTTTCAAATACTTACTTTGATCTTTATTCTAGTTCTGTGCTTGTAATTACGTAACCTAGCTAAAACATAATATATTATTGTCGATAAACCACTGGAGGGAATGACATACTGATTTTAATCTATATGTATGATTCAAATAGATGTACATCTTTATCCACAGAGGTGTTTTTGTATGGCTAAAGTCGTTTTTTGAGTACCTACATAATATAATACAACATATATACATAAAGTATCATCAGAATAAATTATTAGATAACACATGTACGATGAACGACTTCGAAATTATAAATCCTAAAATATGCAATTCTGTACATGCGGTGTACATTTCAAGTAACCAACATGTGTAAATACATTTGTAAATATTATGATTAAGACACACGTGTTCTGTCTCTGTAATAAAACTTCTGCATTATAATGCATGCTTTTAAACGTTTTTACTTGGGTAAAAACGTTAAAAATCATTAGTATATGGGTATTCAGTGAGACAAAAAAAACTGGATACTTTTCATAGAGGAGTAAAAGTTGAGATAAATATATAGTATAATATTATTATGGTTCTACACATTTTTTTATACTTGTAATAAAGTTATAGTGTTAAAATGAATATTTTTGTGTTCCTAAAAGGTACATTACATCTTACATCTACATTATTTGTGTAGTATATAAATGTACTTATGCATGACTGAGAAAATAGTCGTTGAACCTGATGTTCAAAGGTTTTCATGTGAATGGATTTTAAAATATATAATAATATAGTCGAGTGAAAGTAAAAAGAACTGAATGTGTACACATAATTCATATATTGAATTATTTCTGAGGCACTTTTAATAAACTAAATATTATTGCATGTTTTTGTCTCATATATTATGGCAAAAGCGAATATATATATAATATGTATCCGATTTTACCAGTGTACAATGTGGTTTATGTTTATACTAAAAATGATTTTTTAATAGTCAATTTAAGTATAAAAAAAAACAATGCTGATTATTCAATTCCCTTTGGAATGTGGAAAATAATAAATAAAATATATTATAATATAAGTATCCTTTAATATTATATTGTATAAAATCGTCTTTGTAGAGACTTTGATACAAAAAAGCTACGCGAAACGTATACTCTGTAAGACATCAAAAACGTATTAAGTACATCATGTGTACGTCATTTATCATGTACTATTGTTGTTATAAATAAAACATGTTATATATATGTTATATATATTATACTAATTAGTAATTAGTACGCAGAATTTCTCATGGAAAGAAAACCTGTCATTAAAAGGATAAAAGATAAAAAACATTATATAAATAAACACTTGCTACATTTACTGTAGTGAAAACGTAAAGAAGAATCAAATTTAGATTGTGTTCAGTATAATTTATTACACCTTATGCATATATCTAAACCATTATTTGAATATTTTGTCATTTTTCATGTTGTGTAAATATTCTTTTACTTCTTACACTTTATATTTAGCGAACATAATGGAAACATTTACGGAAATATTGCACAGAGGTTAACAGTTTCTAGACGCCCCAAAATTGGTCAACATGGGTTTGTACACTTTTCACCCTCATCCCTGTTCATGGTAAACAAACTGAATTTTAATCAACATCTTAATGAATGGTGTTATAGTACTATGAAAACTTATTTTTACATAAATAATGTATATGTGAACGTGATTTATGCAGAAGAAATCAAAAGAAGGAAGCAACTTGAACTACATATACATATATATGTAAGCACTTGTATTGTTTGTAAATAAAAGTTTATTATTATTGTTGATATTTGATATTTAAGTGAGAGAATTATTGAGAAATACTCATATTGGTCGAAAATTATACTTCTGATGCGCGTGTGATAACATATGTATAGTAAGTATTTATATAGTAGCAATAATTGTATTACAAATATATTATATATATTCTTTCACTTAAAATTATACAATTTTAATGCACACACATATGTAAAACATGGACTATGTATTTTATGTTTACTATAATATTATCTCTCGTAATCCTTCCTTGTTTTAAAACATTATTTATATATCATGTAACTATGTGTGAATAGTATTATTTCATTACTTATTGAATAATGAATAGCTGGAATTCATTCTTCCTTCAACCTATTTATTTACATGTACCATAGAATATTTTTCGTTCACACATCACAAAAGACTTGTACAAAATACAAACTACATGCAACATATACATGAGAAAAAAGTTTAGTACTATTTACTAGATACATTTAACGATCAAAGTTTATGCCATATTATATATATTTTACGTGTATTAACATTCTCTGAAAACTCTCTTGTTAGAGATGTTACACGTGTTTACATAAAATATTTACATCCAATATATTTCGTGCAGATAGGAGAAATATATTATCTGTGCATATTGTCATTATTTATTGTTATTTTGGATGTAAATATATATGTGCGTATACGTTATACATTATAGACTATATTTACAACCAAAACAAAAAGCTATGCATATAAAATGCCCTTACTTACATATTATGTATTATGTACTAAAAACTAAAAACACATGTAAATATTCACTGATTTCTAGCAGATTAATTAGATTGATTGATTTCACAGATTTTTTACTCGTTATGGAAGCTTGTACTTTAAAATTTACAATATATGCATGTATCTCTACGGTAATCAGTTAGTATTTAGTATCAATTGATTTACATAATATAATGTTCAACCAAATGTTTTATGTGGCTGTAGTTTCAAAATCCTTCATCTCTCTAGAACATGTCATCTTCTTTTGCAGACAAAAGCAGTAACCATTCCGTGCATAAAAATACCACGGTTAGTATTTAGTATTCCTATGCTTTTTCATATGATCGTTTACAAAATGAAGCCACACAGTACATAATACATACATTCACGATGTATACACACAGCTCTTTCAGTTGTCTACTATTAATTTCCGACTGCTATCATTAAACCATTAACACAGCTATGTAGATATGAGATTACTTTTCCTCTTTTGTTAATAGAGAAAACAAGAGATATATATTGTATATATACAACGTTATTGACTATATTTTTGATGAAAGAATAGAAGAATTTGAAAATAGGTCTATAGTGTAATATTTATTCTTATGTAAACGACCCTTTTCATACAATACAATGTACTTTTTATTATGCCATTCAAACGTCAAAAAAAAGTGAAAAGATTTTTTGGCAGTGCCTTAAAATTCCCTAAAGAATCGGAGTACACGATAACTATAATGTATCATGTAGGATTGTAATTTCAAATTATTGATATCATAATAATATATATATGAACCATGTTGTGTATATGTGTGCATACAAAATTCAAGAAAATCCTATGAATAACATTTAATTACGAGACGTAGATCAGTAGTTGGTACATATAGTCATGTATTATAGATAAAATAGGTGTAGTGCACTTTTACATCTAAATACCGCTTTAAATTATGCGTTTCTTTTAGTTCATTTCTTTTTATTATTTATACTATTATTCTTATTACACAGTACGATATTATAAAGGAATAATCGGAACATATAAGCGTCAAAACGCAATAAATATTTTTTGATTTAGAAATATTTAGTATAAAAAGTATATTATTATAGACATATGTTACATTATGTAGGAGATAGTACTACATAAAGTTTATAAACTTTGAACATAATTCTTCTTTTGTATAATATGTAGTTTTTTTTAGTCATGATGAAAAAAAACTAACAGTACAATATATATATATTATGTGATATCATAAAATTCTACATATGCATTTTGTAAACTACATCATGAAATGTATGTAATACAAAAATTTGAGTAGATATACATATTTTATATCAAAATATCTCTAGAGAAGAACGGAGAAGATCAAATCTGAAAAAAAATTGGTATACTTTTTACATTTAAGTAATTTTTTTATAAATTGTGTAAGTAAATAAGAACGATATTAAGTTTTTTGACTTATCCAGAATATGATAATATTATAGACGCATGTATATATATATATGTATATATTTATAGTAAACAAGTAATCATTATTTACAATTTCGCATAATATGTTATAGCGTGAACGCTAAACGCTACAAGAATAACATAATATATATTATTTTTTGTATAATATTTGCCGTTTTCTGGAATGCTTTAAATGATTAGGCCTTTAGGCATGTTTACGAGCACACATATTTTTGTGAAAATAACACAATTATTACTATTACAATCAACGATAACAATATAATATCTATTATAACTTTTAACAATATATAATGCAATGATATATATATGTACATAATTCCTATCTGCCACACTCTTTTGTATTAACCTATACATACACACAAAAACACATAAAGGTTTGATTTTAAACTGTAACAATATAAGTATATAATAATATAATGCTATGCGAGTTGTCTGTCTTACTAAATTATAACAATTAGATTATGTGTACATTTAATATAATGTAAATCATGTTTGCATATATATATTATATTATTTCTGATTACAACGTAATAAATAATGTATATATACTATAATATGACATATTAAATATGTTATACACAAAACAAAGAAAGTATTTTAAAAAATTCCTCTCGCTGTCTTATTGCGGATTCAAATAATTTATATGATAAAAGGTGATGTGCTTCAAAGTTTCACTCAAGTTTGTTACATACAGTAAGCATGTATGATAAAGAGAGTTACATATAATAATAAATCATATATACATGTATTTAATTTATCTGTCCTGAACCCATCGTCCAAATTATGTCTATTCCTATTGTATAAATATAATATATTATATAAACGTATATTATACGAAACAATGTTATAATTTTTTATAAGGGTGTCAATGAAAAGTTAAATAGCTCTAAACGTCTAAAACATGTTAATAATATATATATATATTAAATTGCTATCTATTTATCTATAAATGAAAACGAACAACCATTTAATCGGAATGAGTATAATAATAATAGGTTTTTCTGCTACTACAATATTTTTTGATGTACATAACATTAAACATATATAACTGGTGTAACATTTTATTGCTTTAAGAAACTGAGTAATCTTTTAATGTTTTTAAACCTTTTCGGATGAGACTCTCTCTTTCGCTATCTCATTTTATAAAAGTTTAATTTCAATTAGTATTTTGAGTGAGTTTTAACATTCTGCTTCTGTATGAAACATAATTAATTTTCGGTACTTTGATTTCAATAAACTCTGTATAATACATTCAACATCAGAACACCTCACTTCATAATAATATATTATAATATTTGATTTTCCTTTTGATTATAGCCAACTATACTTTCTCCAAGGCTTTTTAGGTACACGTACACAGTGTCATATATATAAAACACTGTTCATTCCGATGATCATTGTTATCATAATAAGGTAATCTATATTCATGTGAATGTTTTATAAAATGCTATATATTTATATATTGAGTTACGAATAATTGTAATTGTCAGTAACTATTTTTACTTTCCGTGTTCAAGAAGACTTTCTAATCTAGAATATAAAAACTACAACTACTACTATAATATTCTATAACTAGGAATGAGATGAATAAATTATTGCTTATATACAGTGTTTTGTTTCACCTTGCATTTGTAATTAAAAATGATCGAAAAGTGTGTTATTATACATATTATTACTACCATGTTTTTCCAAGGCACTTATCGACAGTTTTTTAATACTATGCTGAGATAAAGTCATCATCTTTACATTATTTATTCCCAAAAAAAAGTACCTATACATAATGTATGTCATCACCATCGCCAACAACAACTGTAATAATATATAGTTCGTACAGTTATGTTTCGTACAGTATGTTTCGTTCGCATCAAAAGAAAGAGTCAGTTTTTTTTCTAGTATGTAACTCAAATATTGAATTTTGCATATAAAACTGAAAAATGTTTACATTTAGCTAATGTAATAACGTTTAAATTAAAGCGACTGTTCACGACAGCATTGACAAAACTATTACTACACTATATATAACGTTGTTGTTGCTGATGTTCAAATAAAATGTATAATAGTTATTGTGGTAAATTACTTTCATTCTCATTCTGATTTGACAGAAAAAAATAAGTGTAAATAAACAACATGATCCAAACCATCCTAAGAAATTAATATATCTATAGAACAATGAAATTTTCTGGATAAAATTCAAGTAGAAACGCGAAAAAAAAATTATCATATGTTATATATTATATGTTTTTAGTGGAATAGTGAACCTGAGAAATCATTACAACACTAAATTAAAAAATCATATATATATAATATTATGTAATGCACATAATCTATGTACAAAATACCAGTTAACAGAATAATAATAATAATAATAAGGAAATAGCTATGACTAATATATATATATGTTATTATTTTTAAAAAGCTATATGGAAGCTGAACTAGACGAAGCTTAATTTCTCTTTTTTGTATCATTGACTCTCTCTCTCTACTTTCAAGTTTTCTTTTCACATGTAAAAATATACTATATTCACTCTCTTTTTTTAAATTGGAAATGTATTTGTTAACCTTAACAATATAATATTACTCTTATACTAAAATGGAATTATTGTTTGCTTTTTTCGTAAGTGGAATAAGCCTTGTATATATATAAATGTACAAATTTTTAACCTATATTACACATGAAGTGTATTATATATGAACAGTAATTATAATTATTATCATTATTACCATAATTAGGCAGAGAACTTGCTAATGTTACTAGATATTGACTTTTTTTTCTTTCTTCCTTGCTGTTGTTATAAAAAATTTTGTTAATCTCCAGTTGTGGAAGTCTGTAGATTTCCCGTTTCATTATTATTATTATTATTGTTGCCAATTTGAATTTTTTTTATAGGATTTCCTTTCCGTGACCTTTCTCTATCTCTGTCACTACTGCTTACATTCATCCGTAAAGATATTGCGCCACTATCCATTTCTTCATCGTCAATATTTTGATCATTCGAGTCGTCTTCAATACTCTATATTTTCAAAAAGTAATTATATTGTACAATTACCAGAGGATGTTTATATTATTATGATTTTTTTGTTTTTTTTTTTGAAAAAAATAAACAAGAAAGAACATGTGTATATTCAAATTTGTAATTGAAATACTTACATTTGATCCACGTTCATTTTCGCCATAATTATCGCCGTCACCGTCATTCGAGTCTTCATATTGCATATCTGATTGATTTTCCGATTTCATTCCCTACAAAGTAACAAAAAGACATATATAAATTACAGCAAACCTATCTGATGTTTAATAGAGATTAAATGAAACTGAGCTTTAGTCAGTTTGAACTAAAGTTATAATAAACTTGTGCTTTTATTACGTCCAAATCCAAATTATTCCGTTCATGTGCCGTCATTGAGTCATCCGAGCCGGGGTCATCATCATCCATTATTTCGTCAGGACGCATATGAGAATTATACGCTTGAAGTGGATTCAGATTCAATGCCCTACAAGAAGTAAAATAAAATAAAAATTATAAGAAAATGTTATATTAATAATGGCATGATGAAATAATTATATTACGTAATAAAAATTTCCAGAAATTAAATAAGAAAATGTTTGTATAAAGTTTGATTTAAGGCCATACATGTGTATTACTTGTTACTATACACATTGATATATATACTATTATAGTACAGAAGTAAATGTTTACTGTTTACTTACAGTATTAAACAACATAATGTAATATAGTCATAACATAATATGTAATTAATTACCTAGGAATGTCAATGTCAATACGGCGAGGTGTTTCCTTCTTTCGTCTTTTAGTTGGACCACCACCTGTTGACTGAGCTGATCCGGAATTCTGAATAGTATTCGACGAGTTGCTTCCATGATTAGATAAATCCATTCCCATATTCAATGCCATGCTATTATTATGACCGTTTGCCACGTAATTTGAATTATTAAGGGTACTATTATTGTTGTTAATGCTGTTATTAGTATTATTGTTGTTGTTGTTGATGATGGTATTATTATTATTATTTCGGGGATTTGGAGTAGAAGTAGACATGTCCACAGTACTATTAGTTGTCAAATCATCGTCATTAACAGAACTGTTATTAGAACCATTTCCAGCCATATTATCATTGGACGGAGAGCCCAAACCTTTAATTTGCAATGACTCGGCGGCTCGTAGTAGAGACTGAAGTTTATCTTGATGAATGCTCACCTAAATTTACAAAAAATATATATATTATAAGAAAATGTTACTTTCTCTGATATCTAATAATCTAAAACGTATTAAAATGACATTTATACTTCTACTGACTTTATATTATAATCAATTTATGATACAAAATGTCATCATCATATAAGATATAGAAAAAAATATTTAATTGTTCACAAATGTATTGCCAATAGTACAATAAAAATTATATCACTTAACAAATATATACATGTGTGTAAATCGTAACAAGAATTGGTACTTTCTATTCATATATTTTCGAATAGGTTTATTACCTTTTATGAATTTTAAAAAAAAAAATTCATACTTTTCTTTTCAACATTCTTCCTATTGTTTATATGAATTTTTTTTAAAGGCTATTCGAAAATCTAGGGTACCAATTCTTGTGACGATAGATACATTATGTAAAAACAAAAAAAATTTGCCAGTACCTCGCCTTTGTACATAAATTCAACTAGTGCTTGGATTTCCCAGAATCGCATATCCTTGAGGAATATAATAGGGTGAAGATTTTGATTTTCTGTAAGAAGTTGTTCAAAATAAGTGGAGCATGCTGACAGGATCATTTTGTGACATTTGATGGTACGACCCTCACACCAAAGAGTCAAGTCGACAAATTGTTCCTGGTTCCTTAGTTTTGAGAACATGGACACAATATTTGAGTCGTAGTTTCCCCATCGGACGCATAAAAGTTGTTGTGAGAATTCTTTCGGTTGCTGTGCTGGTGGAGGTGGGGTTGCTAAATTTGACAATCCTGTTGTCGAGGATGATCGTCCGACACCACCCAGTCCCCCGGCATTAGTTGTTGAATGCATCACTGCCGGATGGGCTGCCGATTGTGGCGGTGGTGAGTTCATTACATGCTCTGTTAGGTCACACAAAAAACGCCCTTGTCATCCCCGTAAAGCAACCTGAATTTCTACTCGCATCACATTTACCCACTCTCCATCTCTCTCTCTCTCTTTCTGAATATACGAGACAGAGAGATGGTGACTCTGTCATTCTGACCAAAGAGAATATTATAAAAACGAGATATTATGACGATGAAGAACAGGAGAATACGCAAAGAAAGGAGAGCGACGGAGAGAATAAAGGAATACAGGTAGAAAAGTAGTCGATGAAGACAAAGTACAAAGAAAGAAAGAAAGAAAGAAAGAATGTATAATATATTGTAAAAACAATAAGGCCATAAGGAAGAAGAACAAGAAGAAGAAGAAACATTTGGAGGAGATAAAAACCAGAGTTCACACCGTTCGGTTTCCCTGACTGCTTCGCTGATTCTACCTATCTGTCTGTCTATCTATCTATCTCTATCTGTATATCTATCCACCACTTCTTTTGCTGTACAGTTGTATATATATGTACGTCAAGAAACATATTCCCAAACGTATATGTGTGTGTGTGTGTGTGGCTGTGCGTATGCATAAACTCTTTGATGTACTGCCAGCATTCATTCTGGTTCAAAAAATCCTTGGTTCTCGTTCTTCTGCTTTTATACATTTTGATTTGTCTGTGGCTTGTAATAATAAAGTTTAGGTATACGGATTGAAATTTTCAAGTTAACTAAGCAACTATCAAACTATCTGATTCTTTTTTCTTGTCTTCTTGACAGTAAGCACAGAGTGGAGGAGAAGACGGAGAGAGAGAGAGAAAAAGAGAAACTCAACAACCGCCAGTACTAAAATGAATCATGAGCCATCTGGACTGATGGGAATCACCACTTCCATGCCAAAAGAATCACGATGCTAATCAAACAGAATAGAAAGCCTCACCCGCCTTGATTTTAACAATCAACTTTCTACTCTTCTTATTTGTCTTCTTTTTGTTCTGCTAATATGTTCCGCAATCTTTATATATTTTTTACATCCATATTCCCAATTTTCATGCCATGCATTTTATTCTTATTTCATCATAAAATATTTCACCATTTCATACAAAAAAAAAGACAAGAAAACGAATGAAAATGAACATCAACAATGATGTTGTTCAATTTTGTTTTCTTCATTAAAACACAATATGCGTTTTGATTTGCAACATGGTAAATGAAAAAAAAAATCTCTGACTACATCATAGAGCAGATTTTCCGTTTTATTGTATCAAATCTACATTTTAACTTTATCAGACATAATGATGATAATAATAAGAATGAAAATCAATTTTTAGAATATTATCCAAAAAAAAATGACATAGTCAGGTTTTCTTCTTGTTAGATGGTACATGGTCCACCTCAATTTCAACATAAATACCGTAACCTTAATTACTACTCCTTTTCTTTCTTTTGCTCCTGTCTTCTGTTGTCTACTTATCAATCAGTCTGTTGTAAATATTAAGTCAAGGGTCACCTATGCAAGTACATCAATTGCCCAGGAATTGAAAGAAGTAACAAATGACTGAACAAACGAAGTAAAAGAAGACTGCTATGTACCGAAAACCGGTATTACAAATCGGCCGAGCAAGACCGGCCGATTTATATTAGCAGAACGTTACACTTTCTCAGCTCTGTCTCTCTCTACTCTCTATCTATCTACCTCTATCTTTCTATCTTTCTGTACTCCTACTTTATTATATTCTACCTCCACACGTACACTCACAAAACCAACCACCCAGCAACAACCTGCTTTAAGATTATTTTACTACATTTAAACGTCTTGAGCTAGAATGCCAAAGCAGCACAGGAAAAATATTTCTGCTAAAATAAAAGTTCTTTTTACATATTATACATTTCTTTATAGTTTTTCTTGATTTTATACACCCAAAAGTACAAATATTTGCATCAATATTATATGATTTTTGGCCTGTTGTTTTGAAGAAAAAAAACAGCAAAGCAATGTAGTTCAGAAAAGGATTTGTCAAAAGTTATACATATTTAAATGTATTTGTTGCATGTTTGGACGTAAAGTATACAATATTATAATAATAGTCGTAAAAATAATTCAACCATATACATAGGATAAAATAACCTAGTATTTTTACGGTATCCGAAATTAGTTTCTTCTTTTTCGTCTGAAAAACATATAGCGAAAGAAAGAAATACAAATGCCTTGCATGGCTGAATAGCTTTTTCTTCTTTTTCTGTCTCTAAACCACGATAAGAAAACATAAGTCACTTAGATAACGAATACAAAATGAAATCATCACGTGTTTCTATGAGCTGCTATACCTTTTATCCGCACTTAAATTTTGGTACTACGTATAGAATATAGACATGTAGTACTGTATAATACGGATAAAATGAATATCATCGATACAGATATAATATTATATAGATTAGAAATTCCGTATGAACCCCATCCATTCTTTAAATGATGACTCACTAACTAATAAAGAGTAAAAAGGAACTTGAGGGAAAAATATAAACAGTGCACGAAATCAACATCACTAAACTATATTATACAAAACTGAAATGTCTTGTGTAGCATAATATATTATAACGTTCATACTAAAACATGATCTGGAAATGGTTATGCGAAAAAAAAGACCATGAAAGTAAGTAGACTTTGGAAAAGATGGTTTTACATATTTAGTTATTTCGTTGCTCGCCTAGTTCTTTTTGAGGGTAGCATCAAAAACAATATCGTGTTCTAACCATTTCCGATTCATCATGAACAGAACACTGGCACTTTTCAGTTCAGTTCAGCTAGCTCGATGCATACAATATATCTCAACATAATCTAGTATAATGGTGAGAGAGTAGCGTATAAAGTATGAGAGAATTCGAGAGATAGTGAGACAGTGAATGTAAGAGATGCTGAAAGAATGATAGAGAATGAGGGAGATAGAGAGAAAAAGAGAGAGAGCGACGAGAGAAAAAAATACTTTAGATTTATTCTGCTGTGGACGCCGAAATGAATGCATATATAGAGTGTACATCAAGTAATACTTGAAGTAAAACCAAATCAGACAGTGGAAACAGGGACGAAAGTCCACCACAACCACCACCGGGCAACATTCACTCACGCACGCCTTCATCATTGCCTCCCCTCTATGCGTCCCAAATCTAGCCAACAAACCAGCCAGCCATTCTAATATGACTTGTATTCTCGCTCACATTCAGACATAGACAAGCTTATATGCACACACACACACTCTCTTGAAATTCAGTGAAAAACTGACTGAGAGTTTTATTTCATAGCATTGCCCAGCTTTGACCTCATTCTCTTGACTACAAACGGAGACTCAACCAACGATAAATTGCAGGTCACACGAGCTTACCCATCCTCTCCCCTTTTCACCAATACTTCCATCCATAAAAGTCAACTCTCCACTCACACACACACTTACACACAGAGATACAAGAAATTACTTTTCAGCATTCTCTCGCTCACTCACAATTCTATGCATACACCTACTTAACACGATGAAGAGAAGGGGAAAAAAATCAACCATCCATCCATCCATCTATCCTTGCTATATAAAATATATCAACATAAAATATTTCTACAGTAAAACCCGACGTATCAGTCTTCCATGGCATGGTACATTTTATAACGGAATAATAAATATTATGTTATTTTCTCAGTTTTCTTGTCGTGTACTTTAGCCTGACCTGATGACAATGATATGACAGTACAAAACATCTTAGTTTTATAAAATATTTGTCAACATATTCTTAACAACACGACAAGTCGAAGTTCTTGGAATATTTGTTTTTTTTACAAAATACAGCTATCAAAATTCACTATAATCTTACGATAATAATAAAAAAATTTCACATATATATATGCATGAATTTTGACTTGCTTTATTTGTCATTCAAGATCATTAAAAATTAATCTAATATATTGAAAGATTACTCATTGCTAATCCAACTCAATTTTTTTCACAAAAATTAACATTCATAATACCATAGGTAACTTTTAACTAGTATCCTTTTCAACCTATAATACAGAGCTTTCCAAACTCTATATTTTTCGACACTTATTATTATATTATAAAATAAAATACGCCAGAGCTCACCATTCAAAAAATCTAGTATAGAGAAAAAAAAGAAGTAGAATCTTTTTTTTTGTCTGTTTTTAGGCCAAAATTTTTTCATGAGAACCCGTTATACCAAGATTTTACTGTATAATATTGCTGTCCTTTTTCTTCATGCTTGCAAACGTACTTGAAACAATGTGCTGTATCCACGCATATACACAAGCATATACGCAAGCTTATGTAGATCTATCGTTATGTATGTATGTGTGTGTACAATACAAAATCTTGTCATTACCAATACTACTACTGCTACCTTGGAAAATTTTAACAACCGAAATCCTTTCTGATAATCATGCATGAGTACAACTACAACACAAGAAAAATATAGGGAATAGAAAAAGATTGAGGAAAACAGTATTATCGTTACAAGCATCTCTCTAAAAGTAACGTAGTTAGTCATTGTATCAAAAGATTAAAAATAAATACATAAACACACAGTCACACAAATAAAACAAAGGAGATGGAGAGGGCAAAAATCGAGATGCATAACAGAGAGAGAGAGAGAATAAAAATGACCAACTCCAACAACCAAGTCAAGGAAACTATGAAATATTTTGCGAGGAAAAAACGTGTCGATAACACTAAAAAGAAAAATTGTTCTTGCAATTGACCATCGTCATAAACTCGACAAGACAAAAGGTATATATATACCAACATAAATTGGAAATGACAAAACAGATAAGGGCTTTGAATTTTCAAACAATTTTACATACCCACGTGATAGTAAAATGATTAACGTTAAAATAAAAGAATGTAATACAAAAACGTACAATGAGCTCGTGTTTTAAACTTTAAAATATCTCAGAATTAACAAATAAATAAAAGTTCTATTGAAATCAAAATCTCTGGAAAGAGAATATTACGGGTAAATATGATGCTGGTAGATATAACCATACTACAAAAAAATGTAAAGATATAACATATTTAAACATAAATAACATTCAATATTTAAAAATTTACCTTTCAGAGGTGGTGGTGTTGGAATTATGTGTTTAAGATCCTCTCCCTCGGGAGTCAATTCTCGTCCATCTCCTTCTGCAAAAAAATAAATAAATAAATAAATAAGTAAGACATTAAAAACATTGGAGAATCACTTTAGAATCAATTCAATGGGATTATATATTTTATGTTTATCCCAACATTTTTTTACAAACCCAAGAATCCTCACATGAAACCTTTTTCTTATTAAATGCATAGATTATTCCACATTTGAGAAAAATTCATACTAGGGTTGATTATTATGCATTTATTTATTATTTATGCAACTATGATAATTACTTAAGTAATCACAAAGACATGACCCTATATGATACTGCACAGTACAAACCGAAAAAAATATGTGTCTTCTTCGTGTATACAGTTATAACCAAATGGTAAATTAGGGACGGGTAGCAAGAATTGGTGGTAAATATTACATAAAATTGGGAAAAGATATGCATTAATACACGTCAAAACATGTAGTCCTCATAAAATTAATCTAGGATTAAAATAAAAATGACATTCTACATGTAAAATAAAATATACAGAGCGATACAACGCGTATAGTTTCAATTCCTTGTACAGATATATATATATACAACCACAAGTAAAAGTTTGTAAAAGTACAGACTTTTTATAACAGTATAATAGACCCTACAAAATACTTTGAAATTATAGCATCAATGATACATCAAAGCATGCATGCATAAATACAAGTAGAAACACATTGATGGAGTAAATTTTCTAGGGATTTTAATTTTACTTCATCACCCTTTCCATGATAAAATGAACATACATATTATATTACACCATATTATACGCACCATATATTATAAATCTATAAAGCATTTCAACAACGGGTAGTAAACGATGGTAATGATGATGAGCATGAAAAAGATTGAGAGACTTTCTCCTCGATGTCATTTAGTGGATTACAGTCTTACAACTTACACACAGACATAATGTTATACTGTACAATGCACAATATTGTGTATACATGAGGAAAATTGCATTATAGATATTACATGCATGCACACTCTACATAACAATACAATACTAATACATGAGTAGAAGACACACACTAAGCACATCTGTTCCTCTCTTCTTCGTCCTATCCTTTTTCTCTCGATTCTAATAATGATTAGATTGAATGTAATACTAGCATAGTCTTCTCATACGCTGTATAATATAATATACTTATATAGTACTCGTAATGAATAAATTCAGTATGCACACATAGGTCGTCATCATCAGTTTATGTCAGTATAATATGTGTATGAAACATTGTTAATATTTTCTCATTACATTGTCAATTGAATGAAAGGACTGTTCAAGTGAACGACGGACAGCAAAAGCTGAAGGGGGAATCAAATAAATAAATAAATACCCGCCCCCAAAGTTGCAGCAGTGGTAGAAAGAACAGAAAAATATCAAGCTTAGTATGAGCTTGAGACTCTCATTTTAGTCAACTTCTGTATCTCCTGGTATTTCGTCACAATTTTTATTATGGCACTAGGCACTAGCTAAATAATTTTCTGAATAACTGAATCTCATATTATTATTCTTGTTAGTGTGTACACGCTGACATATCCCTAAAAAACTCCGATGTTGGGTGAGGATGAGCTTCTTATCATTTTTTGAGAGACTTGAGAAATGATGATTATGATTATCCTTATAGTTCTAGTACATGTATTATATATTATATACATGCATAAAATAATAGTAATAATAATATTATTACTATCATCATTATTATACTGGCCATGCGTCCTCCTCTGCTTTGTGAATGTATGTGTGTGTGTGTGTGTGTATTATGTGAAATGAGAGAGAAGATCTTGTTGAAATGTTGAGCAACAAGTTAGTATGTAATATGTCGCATCAATGGACAGTATATATGGACATACATTTATATGCACGTTGCTGAGGAATAAGTATATTACAGTCATGAATTTTTTAAACAGCATTTTACTTGGGCTCTTCTTCAGTTCTCTCATTCTCTATGTATTCGTCGGATAGGATTGAAAGTAGGAAAAGTATCAGAAGGAATATTGAGCAAGTAAGTTTGTTGGTTTACACTCGCATATTATTCACATATATACAGTGTATATACAAGTATACAGAGATGCACACACACATACACTCAAGTTACATACATATTCATACTTTATAATAATATATAAGTCAAAGTGCACATGTAATGTACAGAATGTGAGTGAATATAATAATCCACGCTGTGAAGTGTATGTATACACGAGATTGAGAAAAGGCCTTGTAAAGCTCCGCAATTTTTATGTTAGTCCCCGTCCATCAATCTAACTCTCCTAACACTCCTAATTCTCCCTCTCTTATATGCTCATTCCCTCCTCATACACAAACAAAATTTGACCATGGGATTTCCATAAACTCCTTCCCTCATTTCGGAGTCTCCGCCTCGGTTTGGATTTAAATGAACACAAAATGATGATGATGTGATGATTCACAGGGAGAGAAATTGAAGGATGACGAAAGAACTGGAGAATTCAATGTTCCAGAAAAATTGTACAACCAATTCTCCCTTCTTTTTCATATACTCCTCCTATGCTATTTCTCATCACAGTACGAACACTAAATAATTTTTGCAAACCATAAAACTGAACGTCCTCGAATTGCTTCCTGGATGATTCTACGCGTAAATGGTGGTAGTAGTTAGTAGTATTATGAATGGTAAACACAAATAACTATAGGAGCGTCAAGCGTCATCATACATTGAATAAACACTCCATTACAGTACGTATTAGTAAGTAAGAAAAATACACCCTATATGCACAAACAAATTACAAACTACTACGACTTTGCAGCAGCAGGTTAGGATTATTAAGGAAAAAAATTGCCCAACTGGGTAGAATAATTTGATAAAACTGAACCCTATGCATTACAGATACAGATATATATACATGAAATACCAATCACATACGTGGTATCATACAAAATTGAAAAATATGGGAAAACAAGTTGATATTTATTAATCGTCTATCTTTTTATTTATTCATACTACGTAAACGACTTTCGTACACCAAAAAACAAAACAAAATACTTATCTAAAAAATACCCTCTATTTGTTTTTCTACCGCCTTACTTCATTTATTTTTATGACATCATCAATTTGTAAATGTGCAAAAATGAGAAGAAAAATTATTTTATGTTGACTATATTTGTATTTTGTATACTGTGTTCTCTTTAAATTTGTAATAACTAACCATAACATTTCATCCTATATATTTTATAAAAAAAAACTATACACAATGAAAGTAGACAAATATTCTATTTTTTATAAATAGAATAATTATTGTATTTTGAAATTTTTTAGCATTCCCAATTCCAATTTGAAAAAAAGGAAGAAAGTAACACGGGAATATAAAACATCAAGCTATCATGTTTCATTGTTTTTTTTTAATAAACTATAATATAATATTCCACTCTATTGCATAACATAGTATTATTGCATTTTGAAAAAAGGGTACGCAAGAATACTTGTCTCTTCCCACATTTTAATCAAAAATTGAAGTAGAATAATATACTACTAGATAAGATCCAACGAGGGAAAAATGTATGATATTATGATAATAATAAAGTATAAAAGAATAAGACACGCTATTCTTGATGATATACTGGTTGTTGCTTAGTCGTAAGTCTCATAACCTATATCCGCATTACCCAAATCGGTGTTAATCTCCCTCTCTCTCTCTCTTGCTCATTTTTTTGCTAAAATAATATATAGGTGGATGAATTGAATTCCGGAAAGCTATACTAACTACATAGGTAACTAACTAACTTGATTCTACGTTTAAAAAGTATACAATTATTTTACTGTACATTGTATAAAAATATATGCCGTAGGTCTCTATTTTCTCTCTTGATTCCTTTCATGCACCACCAACATCACTGTGAACATAGTATATATTGTAATATATTCCTGCAACAAACGTGTAGTATATTGTATAATATATATGCAATTCAAGATATGTATTACAATATAGAGGGACTGATTCCCTCTCTTTTACATTACACAACCACGCTAATGCATTGGAACGGAGAGTTTTCTACAACAGGTGAGTGAGTGAGAGCGGAGAGTACTACTTTGTGAACAAGTCTGTTTAGACTTATGTATGCTTGTGAAATGTGAATTTGTGTCAGGTGTTCTATGACATCTTGTTGCAAACACATCACACGCTCAATCCGTGCATGTATACTCATTAATACAATACAACTCTACTCTCCTTCAATAACAATGGTGATAATACTTTGTACCAAAGATTCACACATAGATATTTATATATTATAGAGAGAGAAATGTTCTCCGATTTTGTTTTGTATGAATGTATGTGTGTGTGTGAATATGTAGAATATATTGCATATACATGCACTGGAAAAAGTATGTACTGCATGCTGCGTGTACGTATTATCTTTCTTCTCTAACTTGTTGAATATTATACTACCTTTGCAATTGCTGCATGTGAAACCAAATAGAGATAGAAACTAACTATATTATAAGAGTGGACAGGCATGGATATGAAAACTGATTTTTTCGACCCGTGAAAAAAGTAGGCAGGCATGTAGGCAAACTAGCAAGGAAGGCGGTATAGGATATCTGCTTATGGACAGACGATGAAATTAAACTAGGTAGGTAGGTAGGCAGATATTGCCAGCGGCGGAATTACTGAAATGGCGCAGCACCGAGACGGAGCCCGAGAAAATGGCATTTTCCCTTATGTACAAGCCATGTATATCATATTTTATTATATATTGTCTAAATAATACTAGCATGCCATGGCATGAAATCCCCTTGGCTCTTTTGCAAATATTATTCAAACTACGACTACTACTACTACAATTCCTATTATCTTTTTCTTTTTTTCGAGATATTCTGTATTTCATGTATAATATATACACAAGTATATAAATATACAAAGCGCCAAATAACCATGGAAAGAAACATTATACTGCTGCTATATAAACTGATACATGGATGACGATCATCATTATTATCATGAAACGAAATCGAATGTACCAAAATGTATAAAAAAAATATTATGATGTTGTAATGTAGCTTTTATTTATGCATGCATAAATATAATACACACTTTCATTCACATAATATATGCGTAGTGACAACGAGCAACAGATACATGCATAAAAGCAGAAATAGTAATGAAAAAAGGTATTAACATCAATAATAATAATAATGGTAATAATAATAATAACAAGAGTATGCTATGAGCTTCCATTGAAAAAATATTTCTGAAGTGTACTTTGGACTGGTTGTCACATGGGAATGATTTGAACAGATAGTCGGATTATTCCCACTTGTTGCAGAGTGTGGAACCAACAACAACTGATTGTCGTCGTCGGTCGTGAAATAAACACGTACATAAAGCTGGTATATATTATATGCATGCATATATACATACACATTAACACACCAGCATATACATAATACCATGCTACTTACATATATATCCGAGAAATAGCATACACAATGATGATACACATCCTTTTTACATTACGTACGTAGATATATACTACAGTAGCAGAGTATGAGTTATAAACGTATAATGCATAATATGTGTATACATTATAGTAGCAGTAGGTAAGAGAGAGAGACTTGTTGAGTCAACTCGACCAGGAAAAACACTTGGGGCGAGGAATGGAAATTGGAAATACAGCGGAAATTTGTACATGAACATAGAGAATGTTGGTTTGAAATTTGGATAGTACTGGTTGTGAAACTATATTTATACAATCTGATACCAGCCCGCTTTGCGTTTTATCCCTTGTAAAAGTTCTATGACCCTGTAAGACTTTATTGACATTAGACCCATTTAAAATAAAACTATCAAGGATTTCAAAAATTCAATACAAATGTTTTAAAATACAATAGGTATAATAGGACTTTGTTGAACAAATATAATTTATATATTCTATTATTTTTATTCTTATATTGTGACTCTATCAAAAATTAAAAACTTTCTAGATCAAAATTTCATAAAAATTAGGAAAATAGCAAAAAAAACTGTTTCGACTTATTTGTTCCTTTTCAAGCTTAATGAGCGGATACTCTCTTTCTAGAGAAATTGAGTCTTGATCTTAAATGGGTACTATAAAAGGTCAATCAGTGAGGGGTCAGAGATAATTATTATAACCTAAGGTTTTCAAATTTTTCACATACTTATTGAGCATTTTTCAGGATTATATGTCAAAAGTCTTCAATCTACATTATATTATACACAAGGCATTACCAGCTTATTTCATGGTGTAGATACATGTGATAGATGACTTGCATAGAGAGGGAGAGAGAAATTTTATAGCATGCACTACTAACTACTTGTATTATATGTTACATTATTACTCTAATATTGAACTAGATATAGATAGTCCAAATACATATGTAAGAACTAGGCATATACTGGTAGAATATGACCCTGAAACTATGTAAATGTAAGCAAAAAGCGGGTAGGTTAGGCAAATAAGAGTGAGTGAGAGAGAGAGAGAGAAGGAGGATATGAGAGGAAACTGAGAGAGAATGAACATGACTCTGTACGAAGAAGAAATGTATAGCATAAAAAAGGGAGGAAAAATCGCCCAACCCAAGCCAAACAGGAATGAATAATCTGGCCACGTAGAAAGAAATTCAAAATGTTGTTGTTGGTGTTGGTGGTTGTAGCAGCAAAAGTAATGAAAAGTAGTAGTAGTAATGGTAATAATAATAGTATTATAAAAGGGAAGAGTCTTTCATGGACATATATATATATTATGGAGGGATAGAGAGACCCGGGAGGCCATTTAA